>CAHIKZ030000902.1:0-5000 GCA_903632075.3 Acanthosepion pharaonis | reverse complement strand
GAGTAATACAAAAAAATGTTTTTATTTTACATTTCATTCATGTATGGTAAAAGACACTTACCCGTGCTTAATAAGAGGATCAGTTTCGTTTCTTTTTTCTTTTCTTTTTTTTTTCGTCTTTTTACTAACTTTATCTATTTATCACGATCTCTGTAACTTCAGTTTTTTTATACTCCATTCTGACACCATCGACTTATGTGTTAAAACAGGTATTAATAATATCAACTTATTTTGATGCTCACTAAACCAAGAATTCTCGAGAATTTTTTAGCGCCTTAATTATTAGCTCAGACCTCTAGAATTATTAGGCAATTGATAAAAGTCAAATGCCTTGTATTATTTACTAGCAGTAGAGCCCGGCGTTGCCCGGGATGTAACAGTAAGAGATAGATCAAGTATCAACCCTCATAAAGACTGAAAAATAAAATTGACAAAGATTATTGTTTAAGGTTGACGGACACACATGTCTTAATTAGTTTTTTTTTTTTTTTTACGAATTGGTCAAACCCAAACTCAAACAAAAAACATTGTTTTCCATCGTTATGAGTCTACCGATTGAATAGAATTTTAAAAACAATTGTCTTGTAAATGGAATTTTCAGAGCATTCTGAATGTAAAAATAAAGAAAAAAAGTGTGCAAGACAATAAGAAACACTACCTGCCAAAAAAAGTGAAGTTTTGTTGAAATCGGTTGAAAAATGTAGGAAATCCGATCCCATATATAAACGAATGCACACACACACATATACACACAAACAACCTGAGTTTTATAATAAGTATAACTCGATATGAGTTATCCCCCTTTCATTCTCGCGACAGCGATGCCTCTTAATCGTGTTTTCAAATTGATTTCGTGCAAAAACAATTGTGTTTTTCCAATTTTTGGCGCTGTCAGAACCACCGCAAGGTAATTTTACGTAGTCCTGTGAAGTTTTGTTGAAATCTGTTGAAAAATGTAGGAAATCCGATCCAATATATAAACGAACAGACACACACATACACACAACCTGGGTTTTATAATAAGTATGATTTCTTACTTCATTTGTAATAATCCATATATCCCCGCTCGGATAGGGCTTGCAATTCAACTACTGTGGATAATCTAGAAATTGATCGATTTCTTTGGTTATTTCCGCAGACATTACCGGAGGATATAACACTGGCTCTCTTAATGCAACGGTGAAATACCGCTGAAACAGCCAGCTTCAGTTATACTTAGTTTCCAATGCCGAAAAGTCGGAAATCACAATGACTGAATTTGTTCTACAATGAACGGTCATTTTAGTATGTTTAGTTTTCTTATGGTTTGTTTACCTTTATAGATAATTTTTTTTAATTCACCTTTTGTTATCTTCATTATAAGTAGGGACTCAAATTCATTACATCGGCTCTCGATAGAAGAAAATAATGTAGATTTGTGTGACATCCGTTTGATCTCGAGAAACCTCGAATCTGCGCACAAAGAGTTTTTCCATCAGCTTCTGATAGCAGTGCCGTATCTGTTATGGCTGTACAGACTCACATAGGAGTGAAAGTTTTGACTGCAATGAATGCATGTGAAGACGCTCTCCTCCGATGTCGCTCATTTTCTTTTTTCGTTCCTTTCGATCACACTTCTCACCGGCAGCAAGATTTTCTTTCTCCTCTCCTCTCCAGCCTTTGGTGTAAATCACGTCTCTAGTGTAAGCGATCGTTGGTGACGTCTTCCCATATCTCGATGCCAAGTGAAGATGAAGTCGCCAACGTACCCACTGGTCCTCTTGCCGGTAGTCACTTCCTCGCACAGAAAGACATTCGGAATCTTCCCATCCGGCATACGGTGTATATATCCAAGCAAGCACTATTGGAGAAGGACGTATAGGCTCGGTAACTGGGCACTGTAGATTATTTCTACGGAAATTATTATTGTTTCTCTGTTGACTTCTGTTTACTTCTTGCCTTTATGATCTTCAGTCCTTTACTCAGGGGAAAAATGTAACAAAACATGCATGTTAGACAATCTGGATTGTTAAATTATGTGATATTGTAAATATTCACTAAGAAAATAAATAATTTAAATCTTTTTCGAATTTAAACAAGAAATATTTCATTGAATAGAATGGCAATGTATCTAAGCATAAGATCAGACAACCAAAGTGTAGGGGGATAAAGCAAAGCCAAGAAAGAAATTACAAAAAAAAGTTTAAGAAAAGATTCAGTTTTAATTTTTCTAAAGCGAAAATAATTCTTTTCACTTGAGTTGGAATTTAATCAACAACTCACGGCAATTAAGTTAAACGAAAACTGGCTATTCATAGAAAAGTGCTAAGTAAATAATTTAATTTCAAAGACAAGAGTTCTTGGTGTACACGAGTGTTTCTATAAATATTGTCTTTTGTTCATTTAAGGAAATGTGATTGGAAAATGATGTTTAAAATTTTCTACAGGGTAGAGAATTAATCTTGCGTATAAAAATAATCAAAAGCTTACACATAAAACTATTACGAAGATGTTATTTAAATTTAGAACAGTTTCTTTGCTGTCTTGACAACATTTTCAGAAAGAAATCATGTCAAGATAGTTAAGACATATACAATGAACAACAATATAAAAAATGATCCAAAATCTTAATTGACTCAAAAGCCCGTTTACATAAGATTTTAAGTAAGAATAACCAGCCAGCAATTTTGGTATTTTAGATTACGAGAGATCCTAATATCAATCTTATGATTTGGGCATTGGTCTTTCTGGTCCGGTAAAACTTTTAATGGCTTTTTCAAAAGTATTATTGAGTTATCCACAACGTTAATTCGTTTTCTGTATTTATTTGTCGTCAGTATTGCGTTTTTTTTTATATATTTTTTAAACTAACTTTTGTTCATACGGTGGCATTTGTCATAGCATGCGTTTTTAGTTCGTTAAAATTGGCGAATGGCTTTTTAATGATTCTGACATTATGGAAGCGAATAGGCAACATTTTCATAATGTTATACTTTTTGTTGCATCAAAGCTAAAAGCACCACTCAAATTTAATAAAAAAAAAGATTTGCGCAGTTTATGAACAGATTACCGAAAATTATCACGTGAGAAGTGGTTTAAAAAGATTTTTGCATAAGATTCCTAGCTGAACGATAATCCATGGTTGGATGAACTAGGTGGGATTGATAGCGATCAAGCAATTCATTATTTGAATATAACGTTATACGATGGCCATTCTACTGAAAAAAATCAAAGTATGAAAAACAATCGTACCAGATTGCTTATAGTAGACGATTTCAAAAGTTAATATTTATATATGTTGTGTGTGTTCAGACATGTTTGGTTGAATAATATCGACAAGTTTTGTCGAACCAATATTTTATTAACTTTTCAAATTTCTGAATATAGATCGTCAATGATTTATCGTGTTGTTATGCTGGCGTTTGGAACAGGGATTGTCTAGCCGCTGTAGTAAACGGACATCGTCGGGTAAAAATGGCCAACCATTTATATACAGATTTGCATTTTAAAATTAAATATATGTTTAAAAAAAAATTTTAGTTTAAATAATTATTTTATAAAGAAATTTAAAATTTTTTTTTTTCCCCTTTTTTATTTTAAAAAACACGAATGAGTTCTTATAATAGGTTCGAATTTTTCAAAGAACCCTAATTTTTTATAAAATTTCTTAATTCGGCGAAATGTTTTTAATTTTTAAAAACGGCTTTGTTTTAAATATTTGTTTTTAAAAAAAAAAAAAATAAATGTTTTTAATAAATAAAGTCGGACCTTTTATTTTACTTTAAAAAATTTTATATTCATTTTTTTAAGATCCTTTATACGTAATATCAAAATTTCACAAATACAATATATAACAATATATATGTAGATATAAATAATAATATATATAAAATGAATTTTGTACATTTTATTTTAAACCCCAATTTTTTAAATAATTATTTTATTAATTATTATATTATATATATCATTTAAAAATTATATTTGAATATATATTAAAAATATATTAATTATATAAAATTTTTTAAAAAAATTTTCATAAAATATACAATAATTTAATAATATATAAATAATATAATTAATAAATTTTAAAAAAATATTTTAAAAAATTTTTTATATATAAAAAATTTTAATTAAAAAATTTTTAAAAAACCCCTTTTGAAATTTAAATATTTTTACAAAATTTTTATAATAAAAACCCCCCTTTTTTTAAATTTTTTAAAATTTTTAAATTTAAAACCCCCCCCTTTTTTAATAAAAACCCCCCCTTTTTAAATTTTTTTTAAAATTTTTTTAAAAATTTTTAGCCCCCGTTTTTTTTAAAAATTTTAAAAAAAAAAAAAATTTATTATTATTAATATATATATATATAAAATTAAATTTTAAATTATATATAAAATTAATATATTTTAAAATTTTTTAAATATAATATATTCAAAAACAAATATATAAAATTTCAATTTTTAATCATATTAAAAAAATAAAAAAATAAATATAAAAAAAAAATTAATTATAAAAAACCAAAAAAAAAACCAAAAAAAAAAAACCCCCAACCAAAATTTTAAATTTAAATAATTTTAAAAAAAACCAAAACAAAATTTAAAAAATATATATAATATAAAAAAAAAATTTTTTTTTAAAAATTATTTTATATATTTTTTTTTTTTTTTTTTTCCCCAAAAAAAAAAAAAATAATATTTTATAAAAAATTTAACATTTATATTATTTTTATATTTTAAAATATATATGTATTTATTAAAATATATATATTTTATTTATATAAAAAATATTTTAAAATTATATATTAAAATATTATTTTAAATTTTAAATAAAAATTTTTTAAAAAAAAAAACATATTATTTTTAAAAAAAATATATATATAAACTTTTTATTAAAATTATTATATAATAAATTAAAATTAAAAATTATTTTAATATATACAAAAAATAATATTATTATATATAACACTATTTTTTTAATATAAAATATATAAAAAAAATATTATAAATATATATATATTTTAT
>CAHIKZ030000901.1:1357500-1371888 GCA_903632075.3 Acanthosepion pharaonis | reverse complement strand
TACACGTGTATTCACGATATATATATATATATATATATATATATATATATATATATATATATATATATATACATATATACACAAACACACACACACACACACACACACACACACACACACACAGACTTCTGATCAAAAATTTAAGACCACATGAAAAATTTTATAAGAGACTGTTTGTCATGGATACATAATAAACTTTTTCTTACTTAAGGTTACTAATTCTATAATCTAAAAGGTTATGTAGACAAAAAGTTATAATCCGATCAATTTATTCAGAAATAGACATTTTTATAAAATGAGGCGTTTTACACTTGATGAAAATTATAAGACCAGTGGTATAAATTGTTAGATCTAGGGTAATTCCAATGTTTTTAGTTGTTAGAGTTTAGCAATCACTGCGTAAAGGTGTCACCATGCCTAAAGCAAGCAACTTTACCGAAGTTGAGCGTGCTCGAATTCTAGATTTCCATAATCAAGGTTTGTCACAGCGAGCGATCGCAGCTAAGGTAAATCGCTGTAAAACTGTGGATTTGTAATTTTCTAAAGGACAGTGCGAATTATGGAACGCAAAGTCTACTGGTAGGCCCCAAAATTTTCTCCGGCATTGAATTGAGAATAAGACGGTTTGTTGTGAAAGCCAGTGGAGTTTCCTCTAGTCAAATTAAGGCAGCCGCAGATGCTGATTGCAGTCCAGTAACAATCAGACGACACTTACGACAAAAAGGCATGGTAAATAAAAAGCGCAAACAAATTCCTCGGCTGCTTCCACGCTCACAAAGTGAACCGTTTAAGGTTTGGACGTGAATACCAAACATAGGACATTGAGAAGTGGAAGAAAGTCCTGTTTTCTGAGATGAAAAAAATTAAATCTATATGGTCCTGATGGCTTCCAACGATATTGGAATAACAAAAACATGCCTCCTGAAATTTTCGCCACACGTCATAGTGGTGGAGGGTCACTAATGGTATGGGATGCCTTTTCTTACAGAGAGACGATGGAGCTCCAGGTGGTGCAGGATCGTCAGACAGCGGTTGGTAATGTTAGCATGCTACAAAAAGCATCGTTGGTGACGGAGGGCCATCGTTAGTGTGGAAATGGATGGTTATTCCAACCGGATAATGCTGCAATCCACGCTGCATGCCGGACCTTAACCTTTCTACAAGAAAATGGGGTCCATCTCTTGAGACATCCTGCATGCTCACCGGACTTGAACCTAATTGAAAATGTTTGGGGATGGATGGCAAGAGATGTTTATTGAAATAGCAAACAATATTCCACGAAAAATGAAATCTATCTTCAGAAGCTGGAACAATATTCCTCGCAGCTTAATGGAAACGCTAATTTCTAGCATGCCCCAAAGAATATTTGAAGTCATCAAAACCAGTGAAGGTAGAACTCATCATTAAATTTGGTTGTTGAATGTTTTCGTACACTATTCGTACAATTTCGTGGAATTTTTGTCTCTGGTCTTAGAATTTTGATCAAATGTAATAAAAATTTTATAAAAATGTCAATTTCTCAATAAAATGTTCGGATCATAACTTTTTGTCTACATAATCTTTTAGATTATAAAAGTAAGTAAGAAATGTTTAACATTTTTCCATGAAAAACAGTCTTTTAAAAATTTTTTTTCGAATGGTCTTAAATTTTTGATCAGGAGAATATATGTGTGTGTTTTCATGTATGCATATGTGCGTTCGTGCGCTTATGAGTGAGCTTGTATTTTTTTATATGTGTTCATATGTGTGCGTGCGCACACGATTTTTCATGGTAATGGTAATGCTAGCTGTTTGTTTATAAGGAAACATTGACCAAGCAGCAAGTACAAATTTCGGTTGAACTTTAATAGATCTTTATGAGAAATAGGTTTCTCAAGTTCACTCATTGATATCGCTTTTTCCATAAATACAGATGTTTAAAAAAAAAAAAGAAAAGAAAAACGAAAGAAAGAAAGAAAGAAAGAAAGAAAGAAAGAAAGAAAGAAGAATTTGAATTCCCTCATTATTTGTTACTTCTTTTATTCCCGTTATTATCCCCAAGGGCGTAGAGATAAAACACTTTTATAAAATAACAAAAGAAAACTCGTCTAAGACAACGTTTCAACCAAAAAGCCATTAAAAATAACAAAGAAAAAGTGAGACAAAGAGAAAAGAAATAACCGCAAAACATGCACGCAACCAATGAATGTTCTTACGAATGTCCTTCAATCCGCTGTGAACTGCAAACCGATTTACACGCTTTTTACATCCAAGAGAATCTAAGAGTGACTGAAGTGGAAACACGCAAACAGCTAACCGGCATCACACTCCCTAGCCGCTTCTTTGCCTTTTCTATTCCCGTCTCACCCTGGTTTCTCACTCTTCACCACACCTTTGACCAGCATTCCCTCTGAGTTATCGCCGAAGCCAACAGTATCCCATAATATGCCTTCACTTAAACATCCACAAACTTAACATGACTTTGTCCTTCGACTGTCATCACCCATCCCTTGTCTACTATCGTTTTCCATGAGATTTTGTGTGCGACAACTGGCTCCGTGCGACTGTGAAGACCATCGCTCCGTTGACCACTGCATGGACGCAAACAATGGATGTAAAACACGTGCAAAGTTTCCCCCAAGAAACAGTTTAAAGTGCACATTCGTTGAGAAGGAAAATTTGTTTTGTATTTATGTCGGGGATGTTGACAGTAACAACGATGGAGGTAGAATTTAGATAAAGATCAGCGGGAAATCATCGAGAGGAATAAAGAATATAATTGTCTATAATATACAATAGAGAAAAGACATTTTTTAGTAATTTTCTCTACTAGCATTAAAATCAGTATCAATTTGGATAAAAGAGACTAGTAATGAAAAATACTAAAGAGAATAAGTTATGAAATCGATAAAATATGGGATTTTTTCTGCCTGCATTGAATGGATGTGGCGTTGCTTATTGCTCTTTTTTCTCTATTTTTTTCTCCGTTTTTTTTTTAACGCCTATCTTTATTTTTTGTCCTTGTATTTCCGCGTTGACTGTTTCTTTCCAATTTCCTCTAAATCATATCAGTTATTTTTATTTGCAGTTTTATATAAATTTCATCATTTTTGTATCCTGGCTGTTATTTCTATTGTATCTAAATGACTCTTTCCTTCCATTGTTGGAATTTACTCTACTCTTTTGTAATTGTGTTTTCTCTCTTTCTACATCTTTACACTTACACACACACACACATATATATATATATATGATATAATATATAATATATATATTTATATATATATATATATATATATATATATATATATATATATATATATATATATATAATAATATAAAAAGGCTTAAAAATGGAATATTAGTGTTTAAGCCATTTATAACATATTCTTACTCTGTCCTGGACATTAAGTTCTACCTGAATTCTATCCTCTCGGGAATTTATGTATATGAATATCTACACACACACACACACACACACACACACACACACACACACACACACACACACATATATATATATATATATATTACCCACCGGAAGCACAATTCTGAGTTCCATGTACAATGCAAAAGTCAGATGCTGATTGAAAACTGAACATTGCATAATTTAATTACTGATATTTATAAAGTATTCTAATGATAGTAGAGCAGTCCATTTATTTACAGTGGGGGGTTAATAAAATTAGGAATATATATATATATATATATATATATATATATATATATATATATATATATATATATATATATATATACACATGCACGCACAAACATACACACACACACACACACACACACACACATATATATATATATATATATATATATATATATATATATATATATATATATATATATATATAGTATTAATACAATCATAAAATTTGTCATTTAGCTGATTGATGTTATACTCATCTTCCCTATACCAGATATTTGTAGACGAAAACTTGTCTAATCGTTCACTTGAGGAGATATCAGCAATTTTCTGTAGATTTTCTTATTTTCGTTAATTTTACATTAACTTTAAAAAAGTATGCGACATTTTATTGGGGTTACGTTGATTTTGTTTTTGCGCACGCGCGTTTGTGTTTGTGTGTGTACTAACGCACGCCTGTACGTGTGCCTATAAGTACGTCTTAAGATGTCTTGTTTATGTATCTGTAATTATCTATTATCTATTTTTTCTTGTTTAGTGTTTTTTTTTTCTTTTTACTTATTTTGGTGGTGTCTTAAATTTTAAAGCATGAATTATGGAAGTATAAGTTTATAACTGTATTTCTTTTTTGTTGTTTGTTTGTACATATATATATATATATATATATATATATATATATATATATATATATATATATATATACACACACACACACACATATATATATATATATATATATATATATATATATATATATTAAATGGATTTATTCCGACAATTAAAATATACAATTCATCTACGTAAAATAAATATATGTGTGTGTGTGTGTGTGTGTGTGCGTGTGTGTGTGTACTTTTTATAGCAAAAACAAAAATTACCCCAAAAGAGGTAGTCTATACGCGGCTATCATCAGCCCATAAGTGTCTGTCTCGGAACATTGTTTTAAATTTATTTTCAATGTCAGTCCTACTCTGATAGACATCATGTTAAAAACAATGTGCTTGTGCTAACGACTGGTGGAGTGTGTAATGTTATTTTGAGAGAAGTGGAGTGTTTAATGTTATTTTGAGAGAAGCATCTGGGGTTGGAGTTTATTTATAGCTAGAGCCTTTCTTTGATTGTAGTTGAAAATAGTTGAAAACAAATTTAAAACAATGCACCGAGACGGACACTTAAGGGCTGATAATATTCGAATACAGAACGGCTTTAAATAGACTATCCCTTGCTGTGGTAATTTTTGTTTTTTTGCTGGAAAAAATACATATGCTCTGTTATAATAAATATATTGAGCTCTCTGTGGATCGCTCTTAATAATTAATATTACTAGAATCCACCAGGATTATATACCAACGCATCGATTACGTGTACTATATGTGTGTGTGTGTGTGTGTGTGTGTGTGTGTGTGTGTGTGTGTGTGTGTGAAAAGTGTATATAAATCTAAATAAATATATATATGTATAATTATTTATATATTATATGCGCGGTACTTATTAGAAAGAGCTCAATATCAGAGATAGAGCTAACATATTTGGTTAGATAGATGTGAGTTTGTGACCCTGGGTTTCACGCTTTAAAAGCGATTTTCTCGTAAATAAAAGCAAACCAACAAAAAATAAATCTGTCTAATGACAGAATAATGAATGACCCATAATTGTCATGAAGTTCGTCATTCCTAGCGAACGAATTATAAAAAAAATACGTTCCTTTTAAAAGTGTTGCAAACTTAGAAATCTAATCGAGTCGATAGCTCTGCGTCTTTATTTTTCTGGTTTGGTATTTCCTTTACATTTTATTAATATTATTATTTTTTCTGAGACCCGTACGTATTTTATGTGCGTCCCTGACAACCTTAAGCATTATTCCTTATGCCTATAAGGCACAATTGTCGACATCTTATCACAAAAAGGATCGGTCATTTTATACTAAATAGAAGAATGAGAAAAAAGAATCTGTTGATTTTATTTCTACTGTAAAGATGAAATTGCGTTTTTCCTTCACACGATTTAACTTTCTTTCTTTATTTTTTGAATTACATAGAGTTGACACAAGGAAATCTTCATATGATATTGGATCTGGTAAAACAGCGTTAACCACGCTTATGAGACAAATAGCAACTTTACCAACGATATTATTATAAATAATAACATTATTTCCATTAACTTTAACCGGGGTAATAATGCTACTTGATTCTATAGTTTTGGAATTATAAGGAAATATATATATTTAGTGTGTCATCAAGAAAACACAACCAGCTCATCTTTACGGAGAGCTTGAAAATATTAACTACTATCTATCGGGCAACATGTAAGCTAGCTCCTGCTCATGATTGGGCCCTCATCATTATAGG
This sequence comes from Acanthosepion pharaonis, assembly GCA_903632075.3. Classification (NCBI taxonomy): domain Eukaryota; kingdom Metazoa; phylum Mollusca; class Cephalopoda; order Sepiida; family Sepiidae; genus Acanthosepion; species Acanthosepion pharaonis. Next base: position 1,365,903 of record CAHIKZ030000901.1, on the reverse strand, counting down.
TAGGGAAGAGTAGATGTGATAGGCAACAACTGATCGATTCATTTAAGTATAGCATTAATATTGAAGCTTACCTTTTAAAATTTCAACGATAATTCTTGTGCAGCCACTTTAAAGACAATTTGATGTTAGGAGGTCTCTACTTTCCGTAAAAACATTTTTTTTATTTCATGTCTGACTTTTATTGAATTTTGAAATCAATTTTGATTATTACTAGGTTTAATTTCAAGTTATAAGAATTGTTATCGCACAAAAATTTTGTCACAAAAAAAATCACGTCAAAAGACGGATTCGGCCTGAGTCCAAAATGGTATGATATGTTGGGCAACGGCCTCTTGGAGTAAAGTTGTTAAAATGTCACACACTGACACACTGACATTGCACTTATTTATATAGAATAATAATAAATAAATGAGATAACTTCATTAAAAAAAACCCCCAAAAAACAGCCTTAATTAAGAGTCGCAAGTTGAAATAATGTTCGGAATCGAGAAATGTGTAATATTGGAATAGTTAAATGGAAACGATAAGTAACAGAAAAAAATGAAACCGTAAGGACGCCCACTGGATGAAGTTAGTGGTAACTATCTTGGGGCAGTAACAGTAGGAATAGAAATGTTCACAATCCCACCGGCATGAAAATCTCCCACCAAATTTGATATCTGGTCATTCGGGTTTGGGGAAATAGGCTTAACCAAGAACTTTGACTAGGCTTGCGTAAAAATAAATTCAATCAAGCAAAACAAAATGAAGAAAAAATTCTCAGAACATGAAAATATTTCAGGAACTAGACCGAAAAAAGAAACGCGGTCACATTTAATATACAGAAAATATTTCTACTGCGTCAATCGGAGACATTTCTGAAATGGAGAAGAAAAGAAATTGAGGAATTTAGGATTAAAGAAGAAGGAAAATTATTTTCAAGCTTTCATGTTTTTAAGCCTAGGGATGTAAGATGATTATTGCGAAGGAAAGCGGCTGGCAGTTGAGTTGTTCGCATTGAAGTTTAAGTTGTTTCTGCTATCAAAGTGAGTCACAGAAGGTAAAGTATTGAAAGATTCATCAAGACAAACAAATGCTACAGTAGATCTGAGAATAGCAGAACGTTTGAACTGGGAAAAATTCCATGGATTTGTTTTTCGTTTCATATCTGGCTTCCATTTCTTAAGAAACCAAATTCAGAAGTTAAAAAAAAAATTCTTGGAAATTTTATGAGATAAGCTGAAGGATTTGCACATTAAGAAATATGATCATGGAAATCTAAAATGGAAAAAAAAATAACTGAATCGCAACTATCATTTGAAACATTGAACAAATGAGACAAAAGTATATTTAAGACCAAGACTGGCATGAAATAAGAATTGGAGACAAGGAAGTAAAGCAAGCATAAAAATTTGAATATCTACGAAGTAGAACAAAAATTCGGAGAAAAATCCGAATGTGTATTAGAATAGCGAAACTCCCTAGAAAGGCGAAACGCGTAATCAAATCTAATTTCAATGAAACGTTTTACATTTATCAAATTTCTAAAAAAAATTATCGTATCCTATTTTAAACACGCACACACATATACACATACATAAATGCAAACACACACACACACACACACACATATATATATATATATATATATATATAAACAATTTATACAAAGAATTAAATAGTAATGTTAATGCGATTAATGGCGAAATCACTTTGCTAACAAAACTTAATGAGACATTAACTTACTATCAATACCTTGAATAATATATATAATTATATTCGAGTTGTTGTCTGATGGAAGACATATGCCAAGTACTTTCAAAAATTTCAAATAGTCATCTACATAGGCAAGCACTAAGAAGGAGTGTGTTTTTTAAATTATGCTATTTACTGACAGTACTTTCAAAAATTTCAAATAGTCATCTACATAGGCAAGCACTAAGAAGGAGTGTGTTTTTTTAAATTATGCTTTTTACTGACAGTTGAATATATGCTTTGTCATGTGTCTTCCATCTGACAACTATATTATAGGGATCTTAATATTCAAGGAAATGATAGTAAGTTATTGTCTCATTAAATCTTGTTAGGGAAGTGATTTCGCCATTAATCACATTATCATTGCTATTTAATTCTTTGTATAAATTGTTTCTTTATTACATCAAATATAAGGTACACATTCTGATATATATATATATATATATATATATATATATATATATATAGATAGATAGATAGATAGATAGATAGATGACTTCGGATCAAATATAAATCGAATATGTATCGAAATCCGGCAAAATGGTATGAGAAAGAACAACTAGGAAAGGTTTATCAATCTAACATGTTTCCCTTTTATTAAAGCCTTGCAAGTGACTAAGATATGGAGAAAAAGAAGAAATGACTTCTGGTATTTTTACTTATTGCGTTGTTTGATTTTCATTGGTCAATCATGTATCACGTGTATCCGACTCGTTTAAAACCTCCATTCGTGTAATTTGTGGCGTTCCGAATTCAAGGTGAGACGAAGCATCCATCCAAAAGGTTTATAGATAGATAGATAGATAGATAGATAGATAGATAGATAGATAGATAGATAGATAGATAGATCATGTTGAATTTAATTTTGTGCTGGGAAATGTTCATTCAAATTTATACACACACACACACACACAAATACATATATATATATATATATATATATATATATATATATATATATATATATATATATATATATATATATAAACAGAGAAAGCATGTCTATTTTATGGCATGCGTAAACCTCAACGTGTAGGAAGTGATAAGTACACCTAAATATCAATTCGGGTGTGGATGTGTGCGTATATATATATATATATATATATATATATATATATATATATATATATATATATGGACTTTTATAGACATATAAACAGTGAAATTTTTATGTGTTTTTCCTTGTAAATTTCTATATAAACATACGAATGAATAAGCATAAGTAAAACGCGGCTTGCTGACGAGATGGATTAATGGGTAAAGGTCGAAATACGAAAAGAATTCTACCTTTTGCCTGGAAGGTAGATTGAGAACACTGTGGGAGAGACTGACACTTGAAGAAACTGCTTGGGTTACCAAGGCGGAAGCAAAACCTCCTTGAACTAATCGGGCGTGAAGCCAGAACCCAAATCATCGCAGATCTTCCCAAAACCACAGAAACGAAGAAAAGAAAAAAAAAAAAAGTACGATGACCAAAGAATTGAGGAACGAAGAAAGACAAGAAAGCAAGAATGGATTTTGAAGATTCCTGGGAGCGAACAGTCTGATGGTAGAATCATGGAAAATCCCAAGAAAGTGAATATTATGTTTTGCCTTCGTCGAAAAAAAATATGCACATCGCTGAAGAAAACAATTTATGGCTACTTTCCTATTGCCGAGGGCTAGTAATTCTTTACAATATCATCTTTTCCATACCAGTCGCAAGATATACTTTCTATTATTACTGTACGCATTTAATCTGACTTTGGTTTCATCTAGTGCTTTTCTTCCTAGATACTTAAACTCCTTTTCAGTAAGTCTGGAAAGTTAGTCATGAAACATAGCCTGTTCTGTAATAGATTTAGTGAAAACCAAAATCAGAAGACATATTATTTCTCTTTTCTTTTATGGTCGGCGTCCTTTAAGTACATGGAGAATCACAGTACTCCCCAACTTCCTATTTTCTATCACTCTTAGCAAGGTTTGTGTTTTTAGTATCCCGCTTACCCCCAGTTCTTCCATAAAAGAAGAGAGAAATATTAACTCTTCTGATGTTGGTTTTATCTAAATAAGTTACACATGCTAGTTAAATGTGTTACTCGCGGTTTTCCTCTTCTTGCCTTGCCTTCAATACTTCCTGCTCTTTCGCTATAACACACCTTACGGTTTGTCAAACTGACTTTTGCTCAAGTGTGCTTATAGTTGGTACTATTGTAGTCACGTGATCGAGGTTTGAGTTCGATCGCGCCAGATTTGTTACAGTTGTTATGATGTAAACATGGCCGCCCCGCTAGTCGGTTATGCACCAAGGAGGAACAAAGAGCATTGATCTGATTTCTCTGTTCGGGAGGTGTGTCAGGGACTGAAATTAATTGGAGGCTTTTAACGTGACACGGCGAGAGAGCATTGCCGCGTAGAAGTGTGCGTGTTGATCGAGAAGTTTAAAAATGGCCGAACAAGCGTGACGCCCAAAGAAGGTCTAACTCCTGAGAAGATTCAGCAAGCTCGAAAGATGACAATGGCAAACCGGCGAATTATCATCAATGAGGCAGCATGTTCTTTGTAGATTCCGATCAATGCTCTTTCTTCTAGCTTGCGGAGCGGCCAACGTTACACGGTTACAGCAGTAAGAAAACTGTCGCGATCAACCTCAAACATCGATCACGTGACCACAATTGTACCAACTATAAGCACACATGAACAGAAAACAGCGAGAGAAATCTAAAGATATTTTCAAGCTAAAGTGCGAATAATTTTTGACTTACCCTTGTATATAGGACACTTAATATTACACATCAAGCATTAATTTCTTTGTTTCAAACAATTTTTCCTCTATCCTAATGCATTGCTTAACTTTATTAAGGCAACATTCGCTATTCCGATTCTCCTTCAGATTTTGCTATAGCAATTTCGTCGCACCGCATATACTCGCATATAATGCGAGGTTTTTATGATCAGTTTTTTACGCAAAAAATAGGGTTAGTATTAGGTTGGTGCAAAAATAATGACGTAATAATGTCGTTTTTTGACGTATTGTTTAACCTCAAAAAACGACATTATTACGTCATTATTTTTGCACCAGCCTAATACTAAATACAGGTAATCGTTTTGAAGCGATATAAAAACTTATATTTTCGGTGACAGGTTGAACTAAACTCAGTTAATTTTTTCTGGAGCGGTTAAAATATATTCCTTTTCGGTGACCATAAACTACGTGTTAAGGCATACGTTTTCACGATGAATTTGCTAACATTAACGGTACAGGTAAATTCCTTTAGCCTGTCGCCCAGAGCTTATATTCTTTCTTTCTGTTGCTAGAGGAACGGCGGAATGTCATTCACTTTGTGTGCCGTTTCAGATTTTCAAATAACTTGTATAAATGAAAAATTAACAATGTTCTCAAAGTTATTTTCATCTTCGTCCACACTCGATTACAACGCGGAGGCATCGCTTTTCGAACGGCATCCATCAAATCTGTGGTATACCAATGTACTATATCATCCACTGAGAGTCCTAGTACTAATATGATATACATTGGGTCCACGAAGAATGATTTTAAAGCTAGATGAAGGCAGCATAAGTGCTCTTTCAATAATATTAATAAAAGAAATCAGACTTCCCTATCTAAATTTTTTTGGCATCTGAAGGAAATAAATAGGACACCAAAAGTAAAATGGAAAATTATAAACAAGGCTAGAACATGTAAAACTTGGGATGACCCATGCCCTTTGTGCCTCCATGAGAAACTGCACATTATTAAGTTTCTAAATAATAATAATCTATTAAACAATAGACATGAGTTAACGGTTTTTTGTCGACATCATCAAATTCATGGTTTGAATAATTAGCTAAAAACAAGCATACAATATAATAACTTTTATAATCCCAAATAAATAGTTTAAATACCCTACAAAAAAGATAACACTTTATGAAGTCGTCAAAAAACAAATGTTACGGCAGTTTTTTTTTTAATGCACAAATAAAATAAAAAATAGATAAATCTCCATAGACACGCATACCAGACTAGGTTGAATACATCTTCCGTTTCAAATTTAGATACCCCCACCTTACCCTGACTTGACATCTATGAAAGTAACTCTATACTGACACTTATTATTAACACCCAACACACGCCTATCCAATTTAAACAATTCGCCCTAGCTGTTACCATGGAAATTTTGATTTCAATTATTGAAACACGTTAATTTCAGAAATACGTTATTCCAAAAAAAAAAATTCGCTTGAAGATGGAACAGAGCTTACTTTAACTCAATTTAATTCAAATAATTATATTGAAGTTTTCGGCTCTTGTTTTGAAACATGAGACCTCTTATGTCGCGAGTTGGAATCATATTTTTAAATAAATAATTATATATATATATATATATATATATATATATATATATATATATATTTATATATATATGTATTAATACATGTTTCATTAAATAATATAGACAAGTGTTGTCTATTTATTTTATGTAAATTCTTTTATAACGTCTGCTAAGCTTAATAACACAATCATTAAACGAAGAAAGAAAATCACAATATTGATCTAAACTTTCGGCTTACATAAGCCATTATCAAAGATGACAATTACTGTACAATATATTAAGCAATACACGGACTAGAATGTAATGATAGTCTGTTTCTGTATACATGGATGATTTCCAAGCAACGATAAATACTTGCATATAAGAATATATATATATATATATATATAAAAGAAATATAGTCTTAAGGTGTGCTATATTTATGGAATAAAGTGCTCAATATCAGAGATAGAGCGTGTGTAAATATAAAAGTGAACATAGAAGTCAACACTTAGAGGCGACAGTCTGTTTCATGTATATTATTGTATTGTATATTATTTGAATTGTTCGCGACGATGGATTTCTCGCCAATTAAATCATTAACCTTTGTATTTGTTTTTTGCATGAATAATTCATGAATATATATATATATATATATATATATATATATATATATATATATATATATTATATTGTTTTCCTTTAAAAATGTGTATACTAAGAAATTAAATGAAATAAATGAATGTGTGAAACTGCAGATCTATAGAAACCTCGACATAATATATCTTTTCCTACGTTATTAAATTTGATATAACGTTTTCACTTAAAGGAAATCCTTTACGTCTTCTCTTTGCCGTGTCCCAATTGCTAGTGTTACTAAACTCACCCTTTCAAGAATTACTGAGTAAAACATAATGATAATTTATTTTAGGTTATGGTAGCAGGTAGAGTAAACTGGTGAACAGAAAAACTTAAAGGTGAAGGAAGAACACTGAAGAAACTGAAAAGAATTTGGAAGATAGAATAAAAATATTCAAAGAAATAATTTATTTTTCAATGAACAGACAAAATATATAATAATAATAATAATAATAATAATAATAATAATAATAATAAAAACAGGGTAAGAAATGAAGGAAGAACAAAATAGAAAAATTCGCTCGAAGTGGAAAAGAAACGTGCTAATGAAACAGGAAGAATAAATGCAGAAAGCTGTTGGCTTAAGAAATGAAGGATTAGAAAATAAAGAAGCAAAAATTATTTCAAATAAGAAACAAAATGACAAGCAAGTATAAGACATGAAGAAGAAAAAATAAATGAGAGGGATATAGAAAGATAGAAAGATAAAAATGAAATGATTACTAGGCTCTATCAAAATGATAGGTCAGTAAAAGAAAGATGGCGTAGACAGTGAACTCGGTAGAGCGAAGAATTATCTTTAAGGAGATGGAGGTTGCGAAAGGGTGAATGGTACTTGGGTCACAGAAAGTATGTGGCTTGGAAAATAAGAAAATGTATTTGAAAACGAAAATTGTAAAAAAAATTCTAATAAATAAATTAAAATCAAAATGGAGAAAAAGCAAAATTTGGAAGGAAAAAAGGAAACAAGTACGAAAATAAAGATGTCACATGAAGATGGAAAATATTATATTATAAAAAAGAAAAGCTAAAATATAATGGATTCGTAAATATATAAAAAGATAAGTTAGAAAACTATTATTTAGATTTTATGGAAGTAAGGTTTGGATGAACAAAAAGGAAAAACTACCTACAAAATATACGAGATAAAATTTTAGAAACTTGAATGAATATCATGAGAAATAAATAGATGGAACAATTTGGGACAAGTTCTGCAAGCGAGGAAGAATATAGAGAAACTAAGATATAAAAATGGAGGATGGATGAAGACGTTTTTGGAGGAGATGGTAATAATAAAAATAAATGTATTTTTAAAAAATTTTTCCTATCTCCTTCAAATGTGTAACATGGAATAAAGACATTTTCTAAAGGGAAGATTTCGAGAAAAAGAAAAGGAAGAAATATGATAAAACCTATTGAAACAGGAATATAAAGTGAAAATGACATTAACGGAGAAACAGAAAGGAATGATTAAAAAAAAAAGAAACACTGAAGAAAACGTTTTTAGGAAATGATAAAGAGCGAAAAAAGAAGAAGAAAAGAAACATTTGTAAACGCTGAATGAAAAACGCCGAGTTTTTAAAAAGAAAGAATTCTATTTGGGTGGCAGAAGGATGACAAAAAAAAATGTGCAGGTTTTAATATTGAATTAAAAGAGCAGAATGCAGACAAATTCACATATTTTCAGAAAATTAAGAGCAACAAAATAAAGTGGGTGATAGAAAAAATAAACTAAAAC
>CAHIKZ030000901.1:1330000-1355000 GCA_903632075.3 Acanthosepion pharaonis | reverse complement strand
TGATAGAAGAAAAATATCAAAAAGAAAGAAAAAGTGAGAAATAATGCTAAGTGATTACCAAGAAATACATTCCAAAATGATTAACAACTTGTCTACATATTTTTAACCAGACTGTTTACTATGCGTTTTATATAAAAGGATAATAATGACGATGAAAAATATTTCGATATTAATTATTGGACTTGTGTTGTCTCGACTTTTTGTTTATGTTTTCCATCATGTCATTGTCAGCCCATAATTACTTAAATAATTTCTCTTCCAAGGTCAATAAATTAAACACTATGGAAAAAGAAATAAGACAAATAAATATGATGATACGTGCAACATTTTATTGGATATTAAAAATTCAAATTTAAAAAAAAATCGCTTATACTAATTACTGTCTAACATTAAAAAAAAGCCGTTTTAATACGGTTTGACATAGGGTAATAGTTAGTCTTCGTTACTATTACTATTGAGTTCGATCTAATAGAGCCATAATGGACATGCTGCAGCCCTCGGGTCATATGCGGCTAGAATGACTTTCGGAATAGCACGCTTTATTTTCTGATAAAAATGTTTATTGAAATGTTGTTTAAACCATTTCGTTCTCACTTGTTCACTCACATACTCTCTCATGCATAACTATAAGCATAAACACTGATGAAGTACGATGTTTCTTGAATCTTATAACATTCCCTTGAAGACAACGTCGTCAGCATTTTAAACCATTAGCGATTTACACTAAGGAAGATCATACGTGTAAACATCTTTTGATTCAGAAGCAGGAAACGTCAATGATAATTATTTTCTTTTATAAATATTTATACTCAAATTTCTAATTTTGTTGGGAAAATGGCTACGGTATGTGTGCTCCTCATGCCTGGTTTTCACACGTCCGCACGTTCAGAGCGATTCAAGATTTATTGCATATAAAATTACAGTTTTGGACAAGACCGAAAAATAGAAAAAAATATGCTGAGGCTAGTGGTCACTTACTATCTTATACCTAATTAATCAGATTCACGACCAAGTCACGTTCACAGCGACTCTCAACAGAGAAAAACACTGGTGTTATATAGCTCTCCCAGTCTCATTGGCTAATAACTGCCCAGTATCGTTCATACGCAAATAGTCTGCAAATAGTCTGCGCCGCAAACTCAACAGCAAATTGTAGAAGGGGACAACACCACATACAACCAACTCTGAGTTTTTTTATCGGGCCGGCCTGATTCTCTGTTAGAGTATGTTTAATAAAAAATACCTTAAGTCTTTTAGAATACCGCCTTATAATGTGAAGCTCTTTCTGACCTCTGCACTTCTCTTGAAAAAAATGTTCATAATTTTTCATAATTTTCTTTTCCGATGTATTCCTTCCCATCATGCAGTAAAAAATGTTGGCCATAAAATAAAGTGTTCTCCAGAAATGCTGTTTTCATATCGAAAAATCTCGACCACAGATACTTCTCAAATTTTCAAAGTGCTTTACGGCATTGCTGGTAATTTTTCAATACTCTTGTATTTAAACAGATGACTGGGAATCACTAAATCTTTAGGCTTAAGCATTTGTTATTAGCTGATATTTTTTAATATATCCACTCGAAAAATCTTACAACTCCTTTACGTGATGATATTTATTCTTGATTCATGTTAATTTGATTAGATATCAACGCCAGTCTTAATTTTCGTTAATCTTTACGTTAACATTGTAATGGTGTAGTTTACTTTATTAGATTCCGATTTACGTCATGAATAATAAACTCTGTTTCTGTCCCAAATCCCCGCACATGAGATGTTTGCATCGACCATCGCTTAGCATAGGAAACGTTCGATTGATTTGAAAAATAATCTAGAAAATGACAAATGGAAAACAAAATTTCTCATTTAGAAAAAAGAATTCTCAATTTTTTCTCTTTTCTTTGGGGCTTCTCATCTTGCGATGCTGAAAATATTCTTTCCACTCGAGAAATTATGAGGACATTCACGCCGATATTTTTCCATCTGTAAAATGTACCTCTCTGATATCCCAATTATTTATTTGATGTTATAAACTTTAAACATTTTTTTTTTAGCTCAGTCCTACTGATATTTGTGTTCCTGTCTATATCCGAACTTGCGGGTAATTTTAAGAAAAATAAAAGCATAAAAAGAATATTATTACAATGTTATTAAATGCACAATATAATAAAAAAAAATAGCTTTCGTTTCGGATTGTACACTGAATAACGTTGTATGATCGAGCGACCGACCAAAACGAAGTGGAAAGTAATTAAATATCCAGCGATCCGTAAATTTTAAATATAATTTAAATAAAATAGTCTTATGCATTTCATCTATCATTTTATAAATGTAAATAAATGTTGTTAATTTTTGTTTGTTTGTTTTGTTTTGTTTTTTGAATAAAATGGCTATTTAACAAATCAGTCCATCTCACATTCCGGTGATGCTTAAATAAATTCATTCGAGAAAAAATATGCATTTCATTATTTTTACATTTTATTATTTTCCATGGCAACGGAAGTGTCTGCGATTTAATCTCGATTCTACTTATTTTTTCGACTGCATTCTTACGTGATATGCCAAATTTTACTTACATTACTTACCTTATTCGGATTGTTATCATCATCTTCATTGCCATATTCACAACGTTTCGGCTGTTGTACGTTCCGGCCTTCTTCGGATGGTAGGAATTTCAAACTGAAGCCTTTATTTCATCCCTCTGTGTAGGTTTTTCTAGTTCCATGTGCCATGCCTCCCACCCCCGGATGTCTCAGTTATTTCCCTTTAACTCAACACTCCAAGTTTGTTTCACCACTGCTGTGACTTGGTATTGAACTCACAACACTTTGGGTCTCAAGGACAAATGACCCAGTGGATAATGACGTTGGTTAGATCCAGTGACTAGACCCAAAGATTTGGGAGTTCAATATACTACTACTACTACTACTATTACTACTACTACTACTACTAATAATAATAATAATAATAATCAATATCCAGAAACAGTTGACCATCTTCTATCAGGTAGCACAGTATTAGCACCAACAGAGTATAAAACCCGGTGTGATAGAGCGGGTCAATTTCTACACTGGAAAATATGCAATTTTTACGGGGAAGAAAATGTAAGAATCTGGCATAATCATCAACCAGACCCGATTACAGGGATAGGACGTATAACAATTTTATAGGACTTATAACAATTTTATAGGGCTTTACCATACACATAGCCTGACCAATCAAAGCTAATCACGTAAATTCTGTTCTTGTGATCAAAGATCACAAGAACAGAATTTGCTTTCTTATTGACATGTTAGTCCCTGCAAATTGAATTGTATTTTTGAAGATCTCTAGAAAACTATCAAAATACAAGGATTTTGAAGTGGAAATCTAAACAATGTCGTATATAAGTATATCAGGCTTTTATTATTATTATTATTATTATAAATATTATTATTATTATTATTGTAAAAATGATCAGTGGAAAACCACTGATCATTTTTACAATAATAATAAATTTTCAAATTTTTAATAATAAAATTTCAACTTTTTCAACAAATTACTATGGAATAACTAGTTTTGGTTCGATGCTGAGGCTTATGGACACTTATTAAACTTTAGCAAAGATGCTTAACAGACTTAATTCTTTAAAAAATATTCAGTGGAATAGGTGATATTTGAGGTTTTACCTTGAATGGCTGAGGTGTCGTTTTGACACCTAGGCTATTTATAGGGTAAATACATTGAAAAATTTCTCACAAATAATAATACTTGTTTTATGTCCCCATCTATCTATCTATCTATAGACACACACACACACACACATATATATATATATATATATATATATATATATATATATATATATATATATATATATATATATATATATATATATATATATCAATATCATCACTTTCTTTCAGTATAAAGTATACTAATATTTGTGAATTTCTTTTCAGACTTGTTATTCCTGACTTGAATATTGAATATATTAGAGATGGCTGCTTCACGGCGTAATTTAAATAAAGATGTCAAAGAGGCTGGCCATCCTAGTGTTAAACTATATAGTCAAAAGTTAAATAAGGGAGACTGTTGATTGCTCATATATTTTCTCTGTGATTTTTTTTTCGAGTAACGATGAACGGTTGCATCCTCATTAAATATCTAGGCTTTAGACGTCTATTGGATATACTGTTTTCTTCAAACCTCAAGTGAAACTTGTATATACTGTCCATTGTTAAAAAGAATAAACTAGAAAATCGTCCTGCTCATTTCATCGGTCAAAGAAGTACCTGATTCCTTCTGCAATACTCTATTCTTTATAACAGTCTGATTTGAGCCCAAACCAGAGTTCTTAAGCCATATCTGTGTGCCTTGAAATTCGAACTTTTCAATCTTGAAAGAGTTCAAAATCGTTTGTCCACACCTGTATAGGGAAATTTATTTTCCACCATACAACTTCCGTCTCACAGGCATAACGTCGCAAGAATTTTACTACTGTACGTTTTTTTCCTTGACAGAATATTAAAATGATCTATATTCATTAATTCCATTAGTTTAGACCTTTATAGCTAGGGCATGCTAGCAGTGCTTCCACGGTCCTGAATCGATCCCATTCCCCTGTCTTTCAAATTTAAGATTAAAGTTAACATTTACCCATGACCTGGAAGAGACTCACGCCTGGATTCGGCCACAAAAACGACCAACTTAACCTCGTCCCGTCACCAATCAGCATAATCGATCTTCAGAATCCTCAATTTAAACCTTTTCTTCAAATTCATATCAAAGTGCATATTCATCCTAAATATTTTAACATTAATCCTTTGTCTTAAGTACCTATCCAACGTTTTTAGTAAGAGAACTCATGTACAAAGATATTAAGGTACCTAGATTATCATTAGAAAAAGCAAGTTTGTCTCATAGAGCGTTTAGTTTTGTAGCGAGTTTGAAGTTCGATTGGTACCGCATTAATGCAGTTTTCACTGAGCTAATTCTCATATGGCACATACTCCTTCCTTTCTCTTTATATAGAATATCTCGTTGTCATACCTCCTGTTTAGAGTTCGATAAAATGTAGCTAAGTATTAGCACCAACACACATATTATGGTATGTCGTTTTCATTTTTCCTATTGACTAGCGTAGGAAGAATCCTGTGCACCGTGCTATGTACAGGCAACATATTTAGCACTTTCTTAGGATTTATAAAGTTATGTTTCATAATATTTACTTATTTTTTAATTTGATCTCATTCTTATTTTATATCCTCCTCTTCCTCCTCCTCCTCCACATTATTATTATTATTATTTCCTTTGATTTCTATTGTATGAACATTACCTTCCAGGTCCCACCCAGAGACCTAAGTTCAGAAATATCTTTATGACCTCGGTCATCCTAGTGTTAAAACTTGGATCGCGTTTATACAAGAGAAATACTGTAAATTTAGGCTTACAAGTCGAGTTTACAATCCTAGATTTATATTCCAAAACTAAAGGTCAATTTATATAGCGGTTATAAAAGGCAAATCTTTATCACCGAGTTGTAAACAAATGGGTCAGCACTTCTAGTAATTACTGTACACAACAATGACATAAGATACATAGCCGTTCTATGAAAAAAATATCTGTTTTGAAGTGTAATCTACGGTATTAATATTTTATAGCAGTTGATATTAACTTTAATGTATTTATCAGTAGACCTGACGAATTTTAAATGTTATACCGATACAATGTACGATATTTACAGGTGTGTATTGTAGGTTATTGCTATAAAACGCATATAAAAAGACATAACTATTAGTGTCTCAATGTACAGGTAAGTGTTGTGACCTTAAGTAGTTTCGGTACAGTTTATCGTATACTGTAGTCTAACTTCATTTTTGCCCACTGGTAGCCTTGCGTATATCTAGGCGTCGACCTATACATTAGTTATAGAATTTTGAGTTAAAATTCTTGAGGTCGACTTATAAGGCCGAAATTTACCGTAGTAAACCAGTTCTTTCAGCCCAGCATAACGTAATTTTTCTGTTGATTGATATTATCCCCCTATCCTCACGTCAACTGTAATGCCCCTACACGGAAACCACCATCTGCCACTGGCTGGCATGCTACTAGCGTTTACCGCTGGCGGCCCACTGAGGGACCGCTGGCGTGTTCGTCTCGGCAATATTAGCACTATCACTTGCGGACCACCAGTGGGCCAACGTTGGCCTGCCGGTGGCTGCCACAATAGGACCGCTGGCGTAGCCATCGGCGGCCCGCCAGCGGGCCACAAGCATCTTACGTGTAGGGGCACTAGACCTCATCAAACAACGAAATGGAAAAAAAAAATTAATAAAATGGGGAGATATTCTTTCTGTCTTTTTTTTTTTTATCGAGCAAGTGTAATAAAAAAAAAAGACGGTTCGGGAACGAGAAAGGGAGACTAGACACAGAACATATTCACTTTTCTAAATTAAACATTATTTGAATAGGAATTCGGTTACAGTCAGACTAAAGAAGCATGCCGTTCTCTAAACATTGTCTCCATATCAATGAAATATCGTTAGGCTCTTGTCAAGAAGTGGGCGAAAACAATGAAGTATCAAAGAAGTGGTTACTTTTTTCATCCCTTAAACAAACAAAAAAGGCTGGTAATGAAATCCTCTGTTTGGCTGTCTCGTTGTATTGAGTTAGGAAACTTTACAACAAGAATAATCACAATTTTTAGCATTTCAGGCTCATGACAAGATTTGTTTAGAGAGGGAATTTTTTTTTAACGGATTTGACAACAATAACAAACAGTTCTTAGATCGTAGAATAAGTTTTTATAGAACAGAAAATGTCGTAAGATATTTTGCCTAACTGGGGCTGCCATTTCCTATCTTTGTATTAGTAAGATATGACCAAGAATGGAGTATTGCGGCCATATCTTGGCTAGACTTGTTCAATCCTCGCTGTCCAGTGTCGACAGAGTCCAAACACGCTTGCATCGCGTTGTAGATGATGAATTATTATCAACGCTGTAAGCCTTGTTACACAGACGAAACGTCGCCTGACTTTCACTATTATCTCACTATTAGTATAGCAAATATTCGAACGAGTTACATTATTAGAGACATCAGTCAGGACATTCACAACTAGGACCTGTGACGCTATGTTCACTCTGGCGAAACCATTCTATTCCTTCTATGTTACTTTGATAAAAAGCAAGTTTATCATGGGCACATTCTTCCCCAGAACTGTTACATTTTAGAATAAACTCCGGAGAGAATGATTCCTTGAAAACTACGATATTGGTCTCTTTTAATTCCAAGGTCAACCGTTATCAATCCTATTTGTCGTCATGGTAATCTTACTCCCTTTGTTCTTAAAACATCATTCAGTAATACTCTGATTGTGTGGCCATGTAGTCTTGTATTGAATGGAAAAAAAAACAGAGATGTGCTGGTAGTGTGTGTTTGTCGACACGGGAATTGAAATAGGCCTGTTGATTTAAAATTTCGACCTAGATGATTGTATCCGCTTTCATGGTGCTACTCTAAATCAAACAACAACAAAAATCAATCTATAAAAATCCTATGGGCTTCATAGAAGGGTAAACTGGACTTTCTAGTCTTAAGTGTCAGCCAGTCTACGAAAAGAACTCCTGGCAAATCCAAACAATTGTAAAGAGAGTGAAAAAAAAGTCAACTCTCATCTCAAGAATTCATGGAAATAGATCATTTGTGGAGAGCTATGATCATCTAAGTTCAGAAGGGACATAACATTTTGAAATAAATTCTAAAAAGTGACATTACATGCATTCAACATCGCCATTTATTACGAACATGTAGAAATCAGCACATAAATATTCAACGCCTCAGAATGAGAGTTTCACATCGGACATAAAGGTGCAAATGAAGTAAAGATGTATCGTATAATAATAATAATAATAATAATAAAAATTGTTCTGATAAGTACAGCCCACACCTTACGAAGGACTTTATCAATGTAATCATTTTTTTTTTTTTTTTTTGTCAGTGGAAAGTGTCATGACGCCATTTCTAACCTTAGGTCCCTGGGCGGGACCCGGAAAGAAATGTGTAAACGCCAGAAATCAAAGAAAATAAAAATAATAATAATAATTGTCGTATGTTATGCACTGTTTTCTTATGCACTCCCTCTTGACTTCAATGTGGCATGTGAGTATCAGAGTTTCCCATCACTCTTTCCTCATTAGGTGACCAAGAAACGTTAATTGTCTCATCCTGGTGTTAATTATGTTTCCGTTTTGTCACCATTTTCTCTATAACTACGTCGGTGCTCACATGTTCGGTCCATTGTATCGTCAGCATCATTCTGTAGAGACACATTTCTGTTGCTTCAAGGTTCTTCTTCATCACTGAGGGGATTGTATACACTAACTACCATACAGGAGGACAGATATCACGTAACAGTTTAGTAATCATTTCAGGTTTTTAGCGAAATTTTTCTATTTCTTAATAACCTACTTAGCTTTTGGAAAGCATCTTTGACTATTCAAATGACTATTTAAATTTTTGTTCTTGTTTGATACCAAACAAGAACAAAAATTTAAATGTCTAGGAAATGTCAAGTCAGCATGTATAGCCGTTGAAATCCGTTTCGGAATTTAAGATTTGTACCGCTTTACCGTATAGCGAAAATTCAATAGAATAATTGCAATTTCAGGTTTGCTGATGATACTAAAAATTTAACTTAGCAAATGAACGCACCTGTTTCTTGATCTGCTAAAGAACGAAGAATTAAGTTCCAAGAAGAAGTAATGCAATACGGTTAACTTGGATGGAATGAACAAATACGATTAATGAAATGTAAACATTGCTTTTGGTGCTTTGACTGAAGCAGAAATTCTATCACACTATATGCAATTGTTTCAATTTTTGGCCAGTTAGAAAAAATAAAATGTACTGGAGAAATCAATATACAAACATGACTTCTTCAGATGCGGCATACATGATTCAGTGTCGTAGAGACATCATATATTTAAATGGGGATCTATAAAAACATATAAATAAGTTAAAAATAACATGTATTCTATCCACTGATATATATATATATATATATATATATATATATATATATATATATATATATATATATAATAATAATAATAATAATAATAATATAATAATAATAAAAATACTTAAACACTAATATTCCATGGTCATAATTTTTCCATTGGAATCGTAAATACGATCCAAATCATCAGACCTACAAATTCAAGATTTTTGAATTTGTAGGTCCAATGGAATAAATTATGACCATGGAATATTAGTGTTTAAACCTTTTATTATATCCTTACTCTGTCCTAGACATTGAGTTCTACCTGGATTCTTCCTCTTGGAAATTTTTTTCTGAAAATATACATGTATGGTTATTTTTTATATATATTTTGCATATGTATGTATATTTTCCACTAATATTATCTATCTATCTATCTATCTATCTATCTATCTATATATATATATATATATATATATATATATATATATATATATATATATATATATATATATATATATATATATATATATATATGTGGGTGGGTGTGTGTGTGGTGTGTTTGTGTGTGTGTGTAAACACTATTTCAGTCATATACCAACTCGATATATAGGTATATATTGTTCCTTGTTTTTCTTGAAAACATTCACAAAGAAAAGTGTAAGAACAAATAGATAAGGTGGAAATGGAAAACAAGAAGAAAAGACTACTCTACGATGCATAGCTCTCACCAAAAGAGACAGTCCAGGGCGTTAGGTGCGTCATGGGAACGTCAGAATTATGCATATAAAGAAATTATCTTAGTGTTGTAGAGTAGTTTTCACAGCTGAGGCTTGTATTTCACTGAGTCGGTCCTAAAAAAGGTTCGACGTACAAAACGTTAGGAACTTGAAATAATAATTAATGACGCAGCAATGTAGTTGTGGTGGTTGATACTTTAATGTCCGACATCGACTGACACATCAACTCCACTGAGCCCCCTGGCGACTGCTACTACTACTACTTATTATATCTGGGAGAGTCTATTAACAATAGAATAGGTATGTTCCGGTATAACACTTAGTGTAGTACCGACAGTGTGAGAGAAACCCTATGACGCATATAAATGCCTGACAAACTAAGTGAAATTAAAGATAGGATAATCTACCCAGATATAATGAAAATATTCCTGAAGTTCTATATAATAACTAATCTCTGATATGGAGGTGAATGCATGACAATCTCCTTACAGGCGAAAAAGAAACTTAAATAAACACGTGGTGTTCCCGACGAATGCTAAGAATACCATGTGAAAAATGTGGAATATTTAAGGCTAATCAGATAAACAATGTTACAGTCAGACAACACGAATTGGAACTTTGGCAGAGGACAGAGTGTTTGGAGAATCTGTTACACATGAAACTTATTGAAAGTAAGAGAAGTAAGGAAATTAATTTTTTTAACATATTTGTGGGAATGGCTGGAAAGAAATTTTCAAAACTGGATGGTAAAATGTCAATATTAAGTTAGAGCAAGTAAGGACAGGAATTTTTGGAGAAAAATGCTCACCCAACCACTGAAGAACAGGATGTATAAAAGAAGACTATAAAAACAATGTGACTTAGCGATTGAAAGGCAAAGTTTTCTTTTTAATGCCCCCACCACGCCTTTTGAATCCCAATTCGTCTTTTCAAATATTTGTTCAGTTGAAAGCACTCGAAGATATAATGAGAAAAACGGGTTTGGTGAATTTAACACTCAAAGGAATTACTACAGGCAAAAGAAGCCGGGGAAAACCGCGAGTAAACTGCTTAATGAGTTTGTGTGAGAAGATGTCAGAACATTAACTAGGATCGGTGGTATAATATTAGAAGTTGTTGATAATAATAATAATATTAATAATAATAATAATAATAATAATAATAATAATAATTAAAAACTGAATTGAATTCTCAGAACAGAATTATGGCCATTAATAACCTTGCCATCCCAGTGGTCCAATATAGTTTCAACATCTTGAACTGGACTCTAAATGACATCAGACAAATGGATTCTAAAACAAAAGCTTCTTTCTAAGTATAAGATGCATCATCCAAAGGCTGATGTAGACCGTCTATACATACCCCGTAAAGAAGGTGGAAGAGGTCTTATTCAGCTAGAATTGTCATACAAGACAACAACTATTGGCTTACTAACACATGGAAACAACAAATGACTGGATGATAAAATTAGTGAAACAACATGAAAACAGAAAGAAAAAATATTCAATAATAAAAGAAGGCAGTAAATACAAACAACATTTACATTTAGTAGATTCTGTAGTAAATCAAAACAGAAGCCAAGAACCAACTATTGCAGCAAAAGATATGAAAAAAAAGCCAAGGATAAAGCCCTTGAACAGATGAAACAACGCTGGCAAGACAAACCTCTGCATGGCCAATATCCAGAACGTGCAAATAAACCCAATGTTGATAAAGTTAATACTCATCGATGGTTACGAGCATCTGGATTAAAGTCTGAAACTGAAGGCTTTATTCTTGCAGCGCAAGACCAGAGTTTTTCACTAGGAATTTTCAGGCAAATATCATACATAATAATGTGGATCCAAAATGCAGGTTCTGTGACAAATACCAAGAAACAATAGACCATCTAATCTCAGGATGTTCTATACTTGCCCCAAATGAATATAAAATCGTCACGATAGAGTGGGGCAATACTTACACTGGACAATGTGCAAACACTTTGGAAAATGTGTAAGCAAACACTGGTATGAACATCGGCCAGCGCCGGTTACAGAAATAGAAGATGTCACCATTCTATGGGATTATACCATCCACACAGACAGAAAAATTGAAGCAAATAGGCCGGACATTATTGTCAAAACCAGAAAGAAAAAACTTGCCTACTAATTGATATGGCTTGTCCAGCGGATTGTAACATAGCAACCAAGGAATTTGAAAAACTATCAAAATACAAAGACCTGGAAATTGAAATAGAAAAAATGTGGAAATTGAAAACAAGAATAATACCAGTGGTAATAGGTGCACTTGGAATTATAAAAAATGGAACAAAACAACACATTGAAAGAATCCCTGGAACCCCAGCTTAAGAGACATACAGAAAATTGTCTTATTAAGTACAGCACACACACTAAGGAGAACTTTGTCTATGTAACGCTAGCAACTTCATCGGAGATAAAAAAAAAAAAAAAAAAAAAAATTAAATTAACATGAAATGTGGCCATAACAACA
Source organism: Acanthosepion pharaonis (assembly GCA_903632075.3). NCBI lineage: Eukaryota > Metazoa > Mollusca > Cephalopoda > Sepiida > Sepiidae > Acanthosepion > Acanthosepion pharaonis. The sequence continues at coordinate 1,342,791 of CAHIKZ030000901.1, read as the reverse complement.
CACCACGACCTGCCTTAGGTCTTCCCGCAGACTTGGTAGGTAGTGTGTCCATAGCAGAAATAATAATAATAATAATAATAATAATAATAATTTTTTTTGTGTGCCATCTTCTTTCAGGGCGCGAGAAATCATGGCTATTCACAATTTCCTATTCTTTGTTGCTCTTTACAATTTTTCTTCATTTATTATCGATCCCAATCCTTGTTCAGCAATCCATTAAGACAAGCCCATTATGTAAGTTATTCTTTTTTGGTTTTTATCCATCTTCTTTTTAATACGCCATGTGTGTCAATTTTTCCAACCTTTTTTTCTCTTTAGGTGTTTAAGATATTTCCTCTGTCTATTTTTTAATCTAAGTATTAATGTCATTATTTTTTCTGTTTTCTTAAACAAAAAAACAAAACAAAAAAATACAATCCTCGTTGTTTACACTCACCGACTATAGTATTTACAACATTCTTCTCGGAAAAAAATCTCTCGTCTCACTTTTTCTCTCTATCTATGAGGAAATCGTCAACCATTTACTGCCATATACGAGAATTGATATTAGATAGCAGCTCAGAGCTCATTTTTTAGTTTCTAAATTTTCCTGTTTTTTTAATTATTCAACATTTGGAATGTATTTTTCCCTATTACAATTCACCTTCGGATTTCGGTGTCAAATTTTCCGTCATCTGTTAAAGTAATTCCTAGTTATTTAAATTACTCTACTTGTATGAATTTCTTCAATTCATAGCTCACGTCTAACAGTAGGTGCTGTAGAGTAATGATCATCCATGTTTTAAAAAGTGTGGCGTATAGAAGAAATGATTCTGATTCATAAGTCTTACAGTAAAAAAAAAAAAAAAATCTGTAGACAAAAAAGTTTGGGACCACAATTTCTTAAAATTACAACATAAAATGAGAATGTTTTCTATTTTTTTTAAGTAAAATCTCGTGGTCCTTAACAAAATCAAAGAAGTATCTGCAATGTAATCGACCCTGACTTTGTTACCTCGACTGCATTCACATTCTCACAGACGTGATGTGGCTTTCCTCTGTCTTTTCTCCAAATATTTTCATGGCAACTGCTCTGACGAGCTTTTTTCCTAAGTTACCCTACTACATGTATTTATGCGTGCTACTAGATTGGAATCTAGGTTCCACCATTTTAATGTTGAAATAGTTAAATGTAACCGACACTTCCCAATTCGCTTCCAACGCCTGGTTACCAAGGTAACTGCATTGATCTCCAGTCCGCCTACCCACGTTGTGAATTGATCTTAGGCAGACGAGATCAAACAGTGGTTGGGGCCGTAATGCAAACTGAGTTCAACGGGGGTGATACTACACAAATATGCATAAAAGAAAATAAAATGAAAACTCAAAAAGTTCAAAGTATCAAAGAAAAAGGTAACAAACTTTATGTCTAGTTGTTCGATACATAGGACTGCATCTATCTCCCGACCCGTTCTGTGGATTGTGACACGTCGATTTCCGTTAGGCAAGTTTTAACGCTTCAAGTTGTCTGCTCTCTAAGAAATTGGTGTTTCGGTGTGTCTTTGGACGAAAGTCGAAAAGACTTATTTCGGTGGTCTGGTTCTAAGTCGCTCTTCAAAATAATTGTTTTTGGGTTGAAGAGGAGTCCTAAATTTGCGTGAATCTTGGTCAGCTATATCGAGGCGGCTTCAACTCTGAAACTCAACTCTCCGCTGGAGCCCGAACTGATTTCTGCCTGTTGGGGGCTCGCTTTTATTGACGCTGACCAAAACCGGGGTGGGTCAGTTGGCGTCAGGGGGTTCCTCGATAATTCTAAATACATATCCACCTCTTTTTTATTTCTGGTTAGGGATTTTCCACTCTTTTACATTTTTGGGAACACTTCCTCACTCCCCACTTTCTCACCATACCTCTGAGGGCATGAACTGCCCTCCCACTTCTTCGTAGCAGCTTCTCATACTTATACTCTGGATGGGGCGTCGACAGCCTTCTTTGTGCGTCACGTGATCACTCTCGGCCAATGTGGCCTTGGTCGGGTATCTTTCCTCCTCCTTCGTGCGTCACGTGATCACCACTTGACCAATGATGTCTTAGTCGGGCGTGAACAATCCGCGGCTTTGTTTCGGGAAAAAAAAAATTTCTTGCTTAACTAAAAAAAATTATCTCTGCTCTTTCCCTTTTCTTCCGCTTAAATCGCCGTTATCATTTCTCTAGCCACGAACGGACAATATGACAACTCTTGTTCTACACGTGGTGTTTGTCAGGTATGTTATCGCTAATTTATCAAGATGGGTGGTCTTCTTAACATGGCTTCAAAAAAAGAAATATCCCCAAAGTTTTCTGTCAGTCTGTCGCCTCCAAGGAAGAAAGAAAAACACTTCTGGGTCCTCATTCATTTTCTTTCGGTACATATTCCTGGTAACATAATTTTATTATCGCAGGCCAAAGTTGTTTCGTCGAAAAAAAATTCGGTCAGCGGCACTGCTTGCGTGGCATTTAATTTTTCATATCTGTCCAAAGTCCTTTTTAGTGGTCTGTTTCTCGTCACTTATCGAAATAGCATTTTCACTTGAATTTTTCCCTGGCCAGTGGTCCAGCCGTTCGTTTACGCACCTAGATAACACAGCCGTTATCAAAACACATCTGATTCCTTCTTTCTTTCCCTTTCTTTTTTTACTCAGAAATTCCCTGTCATTGTAATGACACCCTTTTTCATTTGTTACTTATCAATATTTTCATTGTCTCTTAGCCGTGTGTGTGGCTGCTTATCACCTACGATTCGCCTCGCCTTTCTTTCTGCCTTCTTTTCTTTCTCTTCCTTTCTCTGCCTCGTAAATGGTGCCACACAACACTGGAACTGCTTTCCTCTTACTTGCTTCTCTGCTAAATACAATATCCAGTGATTTAAATGGAGCGTCAATCGGTTCATCTTTTATCATTTCCTCAATCCCACATATACCAAGTCATTTCTCTCACTTTAACTGTCTCTTAGCCCACTGCGTGCTGTGGCACTCCCGCGTTGTTTGGGGTGGATTGCTTAAAAAAAAACTAGTGTTTATTTGCTTTTTTATTTTTTAAATAAATCTTACGGTTTTAATGATGTGACCTAATTGTCAGTTTAGTAGTACGCGAGGTTGCGGTAGCAAGTAGGAATGCTCATCAAAATAATTGCCGTAAATTATCTATAAGTCGTGGTGCCAGTTTAATGCCCGTAAGAATAGTATAATTATAAATCTGCAAGAATGATCCTGATATTGATTCAATATAATCATTTTACTTCATGTCAGTAGAGAACGTGAAACAAAAAAAAGATGCAATGAGTTGCTATCCTGGAAGTCAGCATCAGTCATGATTTTATTGAGGCCATTTCTTACACCAGTTAACAATTACTTTGAGGTCGCAGATAGTCGTCCCATCATGGAACCTCAATCGCCAATATTATATCTTCTTGAAGTCCGTTTTCTTTTATCCTTTCCTCAATTCCCCTATCCCCAATCTCACTTTAACTCTCTCATACTCCACTGTAAACTAATGTCACTATCACCTTGATTGTAGTGGATTGTTTAAGAAAACCTTCTGTGTAGGTTTTATTCCTTAACTAGAAACAATTACATCTGTTTTTGGTACAACTTTAGCCAGCGTTTAGTTAACATTTAGAACCTTTATTAACCTTTAACCCAGCTGAAAATTTTGGTAATCGCATAAAGTCTATTGAGGGATTAATGGTGAAAACAATGACGTTTCTCATACAAAATATACATAATTGAGCAAAATGTACTGTGGACAGACAATTTCAAAATTTGAATTTTTTGGTAGTAAGAGGAGCCTAAAGAAAGACTGAAAAATAAAAGCAAATATACAGTAATTACTGAAATTTTATTTTTTCTTTAACAAAAAATACAAAGGTGTTTTAAGGTGTTTTTTTTTTTTTTTAAGAAATAAAGCATTTTTCTGTATTTCTGAGATGAAGTATTATTTACACTATTTACATTATTCGGACTATTAACCTCATCTTTATCGCCATACTTATTATAACGTTTCGGCCATAATTTTCCACTAATATTATCTATCTATCTATCTATCTATCTATCTATCTATCTATATATATATATATATATATATATATATATATATATATATATATATATATATATATATATATATATATATATATGTATGTGAGTGGGGGTGTGTGTGTGGTGTGTTTGTGTGTGTGTGTAAACACTATTTCAGTCATATACCAACTCGATATATAGGTATATATTGTTCCTTGTTTTTTTCTTGAAAACATTCACAAAGAAAAGTGTAAGAACAAATAGATAAGGTGGAAATGGAAAACAAGAAGAAAAGACTACTCTACGATGCATAGCTCTCACCAAAAGAGACAGTCCAGGGCGTTAGGTGCGTCATGGGAACGTCAGAATTATGCATATAAAGAAATTATCTTAGTGTTGTAGAGTAGTTTTTTCACAGCTGAGGCTTGTATTTCACTGAGTCGGTCCTAAAAAAGGTTCGACGTACAAAACGTTAGGAACTTGAAATAATAATTAATGACGCAGCAATGTAGTTGTGGTGGTTGATACTTTAATGTCCGACATCGACTGACACATCAACTCCACTGAGCCCCCTGGCGACTGCTACTACTACTACTTATTATATCTGGGAGAGTCTATTAACAATAGAATAGGTATGTTCCGGTATAACACAGTGTAGTACCGACAGTGTGAGAAAACCCTATGACGCATATAAATGCCTGACAAACTAAGTGAAATTAAAGATAGGATAATCTACCCAGATATAATGAAAAATATTCCTGAAGTTCTATATAATAACTAATCTCTGATATGGAGGTGAATGCATGACAATCTCCTTACAGGCGAAAAAAGAAACTTAAATAAACACGTGGTGTTCCCGACGAATGCTAAGAATACCATGTGAAAAATGTGGAATATTTAAGGCTAATCAGATAAACAATGTTACAGTCAGACAACACGAATTGGAACTTTGGCAGAGGACAGAGTGTTTGGAGAATCTGTTACACATGAAACTTATTGAAAGTAAGAGAAGTAAGGAAATTAATTTTTTTAACATATTTGTGGGAATGGCTGGAAAGAAATTTTCAAAACTGGATGGTAAAATGTCAATATTAAGTTAGAGCAAGTAAGGACAGGAATTTTTGGAGAAAAATGCTCACCCAACCACTGAAGAACAGGATGTATAAAAGAAGACTATAAAAACAATGTGACTTAGCGATTGAAAGGCAAAGTTTTTTTTTAATGCCCCCACCACGCCTTTTGAATCCCAATTCGTCTTTTCAAATATTTGTTCAGTTGAAAGCACTCGAAGATATAATGAGAAAAACTCGAATTTAACACTCAAAGGAATTACTACAGGCAAAAAGAAGCCGGGGAAAACCGAGAAAAACTAGGATCGGGTAATATTAGAAGTTGTTGATAATAATAATAATAATAATAATAATAATAATAATAATAATAATAAAACACTTTGGAAAATGTGTAAGCAAACACTGGTATGAACATCGGCCAGCGCCGGTTTACAGAAATAGAAGATGTCACCATTCTATGGGATTATACCATCCAAACACCGCAAATAGGAGTAAAAAACCAGAAAGAAAAAAAACTTGCCTACTAATTGATATGGTTTGTCCAGTTAACATAGCAACCAAGGAATTTGAAAAACTATCAAAAATAAAAGACCTGGAAATTGAAATAGAAAAAATGTGGAAATTGAAAACAAGAATAATACCAGTGGTAATAGGTGCACTTGGAATTATAAAAATGGAACAAAACAACACATTGAAAGAATCCTGAAACCCCAGGTACAGAAAAAAACTGTCTTATTAAGTTCTCAGCACACACACTAAGGAGAACTTTGTCTATGTAACGCTAGCAACTTCATCGGAGATAAAAAAAAAAAAAAAATTAACATGAAATGTGGCCATAACAACACACCAATAACTTGGTAGGTAGTGTGTCCATAGCAGAAATCGAATGATGATGATGATAATAATAATAATAATTAAAACTGAATTGAATTCTCAGAACAGAATTATGGCCATTAATAACCTTGCCATCCCAGTGGTCCAATATAGTTTCAACATCTTGAACTGGACTCTAAATGACATCAGACAAATGGATTCTAAAACAAAGAAAGCTTCTTTCTAAGTATAAGATGCATCATCCAAGGCTGATGTAGACCGTCTATACATACCCCGTAAAGAAGGTGGAAGAGGTCTTATTCAGCTAGAATTGTCATACAAGACAACAACTATTGGCTTACTAACTTACATGGAAACAACAAATGACTGGATGATAAAATTAGTGAAACAACATGAAAACAGAAAAGAAAAAATATTCAATAATAAAAGAAGGCAGTAAATACAAACAACATTTACATTTAGTAGATTCTGTAGTAAATCAAAACAGAAGCCAAGAACCAACTATTGCAGCAAAAGATATGAAAAAAGAAAGCCAAGGATAAAGCCCTTGAACAGATGAAACAACGCTGGCAAGACAAACCTCTGCATGGCCAATATCCAGAACGTGCAAATAAACCCAATGTTGATAAAGTTAATACTCATCGATGGTTACGAGCATCTGGATTAAAGTCTGAAACTGAAGGCTTTATTCTTGCAGCGCAAGACCAGAGTCTTTTCACTAGGAATTTTCAGGCAAATATCATACATAATAATGTGGATCCAAAATGCAGGTTCTGTGACAAATACCAAGAAACAATAGACCATCTAATCTCAGGATGTTCTATACTTGCCCCAAATGAATATAAAAAAATCGTCACGATAGAGTGGGGCAATACTTACACTGGACAATGTGCAAACACTTTGGAAAATGTGTAAGCAAACACTGGTATGAACATCGGCCAGCGCCGGTTACAGAAATAGAAGATGTCACCATTCTATGGGATTATACCATCCACACAGACAGAAAAATTGAAGCAAATAGGCCGGACATTATTGTCAAAAACCAGAAAGAAAAAAACTTGCCTACTAATTGATGTGGCTTGTCCAGCGGATTGTAACATAGCAACCAAGGAATTTGAAAAACTATCAAAATACAAAGACCTGGAAATTGAAATAGAAAAAATGTGGAAATTGAAAACAAGAATAATACCAGTGGTAATAGGTGCACTTGGAATTATAAAAAATGGAACAAAACAACACATTGAAAGAATCCCTGGAAACCCCAGCTTAAGAGACATACAGAAAATTGTCTTATTAAGTACAGCACACACACTAAGGAGAACTTTGTCTATGTAACGCTAGCAACTTCATCGGAGATAAAAAAAAAAAAAAAAAAAAAAAAATTAAATTAACATGAAATGTGGCCATAACAACACACCACGACCTGCCTTAGGTCTTCCCGCAGACTTGGTAGGTAGTGTGTCCATAGCAGAAATAATAATAATAATAATAATAATAATAATAATAATTTTGATGTGTGCCATCTTCTTTCAGGGCGCGAGAAATCATGGCTATTCACAATTTCCTATTCTTTGTTGCTCTTTGCAATTTTTCTTCATTTATTATCGATCCCAATCCTTGTTCAGCAATCCATTAAGACAAGCCCATTATGTAAGTTATTCTTTTTTTGTTTTTATCCATCTTCTTTTTAATACGCCATGTGTGTCAATTTTTCCAACCTTTTTTTCTCTTTAGGTGTTTAAGATATTTCCTCTGTCTATTTTTAATCTAAGTATTAATGTCATTATTTTTTCTGTTTTTCTTAAACAAAAAAACAAAACAAAAAATACAATCCTCGTTGTTTACACTCACCGACTATAGTATTTACAACATTCTTCTCGGAAAAAAATCTCTCGTCTCACTTTTCTCTCTATCTATGAGGAAATCGTCAACCATTTACTGCCATATACGAGAATTGATATTAGATAGCAGCTCAGAGCTCATTTTTTAGTTTCTAAATTTTCCTGTTTTTTTAATTATTCAACATTTGGAATGTATTTTTCCCTATTACAATTCACCTTCGGATTTCGGTGTCAAATTTTCCGTCATCTGTTAAAGTAATTCCTAGTTATTTAAATTACTCTACTTGTATGAATTTCTTCAATTCATAGCTCACGTCTAACAGTAGGTGCTGTAGAGTAATGATCATCCATGTTTTAAAAAAGTGTGGCGTATAGAAGAAATGATTCTGATTCATAAGTCTTACAGTAAAAAATAAAAAAAAAATCTGTAGACAAAAAGTTTGGGACCACAATTTCTTAAAATTACAACATAAAATGAGAATGTTTTCTATTTTTTTAAGTAAAATCTCGTGGTCCTTAACAAAATCCAAAGAAGTATCTGCAATGTAATCGACCCTGACTTTGTTACCTCGACTGCATTCACATTCTCACAGACGTGATGTGGCTTTCCTCTGTCTTTTCTCCAAATATTTTCATGGCAACTGCTCTGACGAGCTTTTTTCCTAAGTTACCCTACTACATGTATTTATGCGTGCTACTAGATTGGAATCTAGGTTCCACCATTTTAATGTTGAAATAGTTAAATGTAACCGACACTTCCCAATTCGCTTCCAACGCCTGGTTACCAAGGTAACTGCATTGATCTCCAGTCCGCCTACCCACGTTGTGAATTGATCTTAGGCAGACGAGATCAAACAGTGGTTGGGGCCGTAATGCAAACTGAGTTCAACGGGGGTGATACTACACAAATATGCATAAAAGAAAACAAAATGAAAACTCAAAAAGTTCAAAGTATCAAAGAAAAAGGTAACAAACTTTATGTCTAGTTGTTCGATACATAGGACTGCATCTATCTCCCGACCCGTTCTGTGGATTGTGACACGTCGTTTTCCGTTAGGTAAGTTTTTAACGCTTCAAGTTGTTTGCACTCTAAGAATTTGGTGTTTCGGTGTGTCTTTGGACGAAAGTCGAAAAGACTTATTTCGGTGGTCTGGTTCTAAGTCGCTCTTCAAAATAATTGTTTTTGGGTTGAAGAGGAGTCCTAAATTTGCGTGAATCTTGGTCAGCTATATCGAGGCGGCTTCAACTCTGGAAACTCAACTCTCCGCTGGAGCCCGAACTGATTTCTGCCTGTTGGGGCCTCGCTTTTATTGACGCTGACCAAAACCGGGGTGGGTCAGTTGGCGTCGGGGGGTTCCTCGATAATTCTAAATACATATCCACCTCTTTTATTTCTGGTTAGGGATTTTCCACTCTTTTACATTTTTGGGAACACTTCCTCACTCCCACTTTCTCACCATACCTCTGAGGGGCATGAACTGCCCTCCCCACTTCTTCGTAGCAGCTTCTCATACTTATACTCTGGATGGGGCGTCGACAGCCTTCTTTGTGCGTCACGTGATCACTCTCGGCCAATGTGGCCTTGGTCGGGTATCTTTCCTCCTCCTTCGTGCGTCACGTGATCACCACTTGACCAATGATGTCTTAGTCGGGCGTGAACAATCCGCGGCTTTGTTTCGGGAAAAAAAAAAATTTCTTGCTTAACTAAAAAAATTATCTCTGCTCTTTCCTTTTCTTCCGCTTAAATCGCCGTTATCATTTCTCTAGCCACGAACGGACAATATGACAACTCTTGTTCTACACGTGGTGTTTGTCAGGTATGTTATCGCTAATTTATCAAGATGGGTGGTCTTCTTAACATGGCTTCAAAAAAAAAATATCCCCAAAGTTTTCTGTCAGTCTGTCGCCTCCAAGGAAGAAAGAAAAAACACTTCTGGGTCCTCATTCATTTTCTTTCGGTACATATTCCTGGTAACATAATTTTATTATCGCAGGCCAAAGTTGTTTCGTCGAAAAAAATTCGGTCAGCGGCACTGCTTGCGTGGCATTTAATTTTTTCATATCTGTCCAAAGTCCTTTTTAGTGGTCTGTTTCTCGTCACTTATCGAAATAGCATTTTCAATTGAATTTTCCCCTGGCCAGTGGTCCAGCCGTTCGTTTACGCACCTAGATAACACAGCCGTTATCAAAACACATCTGATTCCTTCTTTCTTTCCCTTTCTTTTTTTACTCAGAAATTCCCTGTCATTGTAATGACACCCTTTTCATTTGTTACTTATCAATATTTTCATTGTCTCTTAGCCGTGTGTGTGGCTGCTTATCACCTACGATTCGCCTCGCCTTTCTTTCTGCCTTCTTTTCTTTCTCTTCCTTTCTCTGCCTCGTAAATGGTGCCACACAACACTGGAACTGCTTTCCTCTTACTTGCTTCTCTGCTAAATACAATATCCAGTGATTTAAATGGAGCGTCAATCGGTTCATCTTTTATCATTTCCTCAATCCCACATATACCAAGTCATTTCTCTCACTTTAACTGTCTCTTAGCCCACTGCGTGCTGTGGCACTCCCGCGTTGTTTGGGGTGGATTGTTTAAAAACTAGTGTTTATTTGCTTTTTTTTTTTTTAAATAAATCTTACGGTTTTAATGATGTGACCTAATTGTCAGTTTAGTAGTACGCGAGGTTGCGGTAGCAAGTAAAAATGCTCATCAAAATAATTGCCGTAAATTATCTATAAGTCGTGGTGCCAGTTTAATGCCCGTAAGAATAGTATAATTATAAATCTGCAAGAATGATCCTGATATTGATTCAATATAATCATTTTACTTCATGTCAGTAGAGAACGTGAAACAAAAAAAAAAAAGATGCAATGAGTTGCTATCCTGGAAGTCAGCATCAGTCATGATTTTATTGAGGCCATTTCTTACACCAGTTAACAATTACTTTGAGGTCGCAGATAGTCGTCCCATCATGGAACCTCAATCGCCAATATTATATCTTCTTGAAGTCCGTTTTTCTTTTATCCTTTCCTCAATTCCCCTATCCCCAATCTCACTTTAACTCTCTCATACTCCACTGTAAACTAATGTCACTATCACCTTGATTGTAGTGGATTGTTTAAGAAAACCTTCTGTGGGTTTTATTCCTTAACTAGAAACAATTGAACATCTGTTTTTTGTACAACTTTAGCCAGCGTTTAGTTAACATTTAGAACCTTTATTAACCTTTAACCCAGCTGAAAATTTTGGTAATCGCATAAAGTCTATTGAGGATTAATGGTGAAAACAATGACGTTTCTCATACAAAATATACATAATTGAGCAAAATGTACTGTGGACAGACAATTTCAAAATTTGAATTTTTTTTAGTAAGAGGAGCCTAAAGAAAGACTGAAAAATAAAAAGCAAATATACAGTAATTACTGAAATTTTATTTTTTCTTTAACAAAAAATACAAAGGTGTTTTAAGGTGTTTTTTTTTTTTTTTTAAGAAATAAAGCATTTTTCTGTATTTCTGAGATGAAGTATTATTTACACTATTTACATTATTCGGACTATTAACCTCATCTTTATCGCCATACTTATTATAACGTTTCGGCCATTGTACGATCCGGCCTTCTTCAGGTGTTTGGAATGTCGAACTGAAACCTTTATTTCGCTCACTGGGATAGACTGTTCTAGTTCCACTTGCCATGTTTAATGGATGTCAGTTATCTCCTGTTAATTCCCATCTTCAAGTTCTCCACTGCCTTAACTGTCTTCAAGGACACATGGCACAGTGGATAAAGGGATTAGTTAGATCCATTGACAGGACCGAAAGAGTGTGAGTTCAATACCCGGTTAAGGCAGTGGAGAACTTTGAGAGGGGAATTAACAGGAAATAACTGACAACTGACATCCATTAAACATGGCACATGGAATAAAACAGTCTATCCCAGTGAGCGAAATTAAGGTTTCAGTTCGACATTCCAACCACCTGAAGAAGGCCGGAGCGTACAACGGCCGAAATGTTGTAATAAATATGGCGGCAAAGATGAGGACAACAGTCCGAATAGTGTAAATAGTGTAAATGAAGGGTTGTCTTCGAAAATTGTTGCCTGTAGTGTATACTACTTGTAACTGTTTTACGAGATCCGAAATAAGGGATTCTTTTGTTTTGTGCTAATTTTAATTACATGATTCAGGTATTTTTCCCAAAGTAAACTGACGCAACACAATCTTAAATATTGGCAACCATATGTTTAGAAATATTTTATACTTCACTGTTTCAACCAAATATTATAAATTAAGAAGCTATAGAAGTACGCATGTACTTCTATGAAAATGAATACATGCAATTTTATAAAGAAATGTTACAATTGTGTAAGCATTAAAAACATAAAAAAAAACTATGCTATGTATGTGTATGGTTGTGCGTGTGGCTTCTTTTATCTTTTTCCTGAACAATAGCTTGTATCTTTCCGGTAACTAGATCTTACGCATGTTGACTTAACTAGTATCAATCACATACGGCTTTTTTTTATCAGAAAAAAAAGAAGTTGTCTTTCGTTACGAAATGAAGGGACGAAGTTAAAAATATATTAAATTTATTACAAAAAATAAACACTATGACCTTTCGCTAAGGTGCCGCCATCCCAACCTTTTTCTAATTCTGTTTTGCTAAAGCTTTCACTGTTTTTGTAACTGATTGTATGATGACTAGAATTTCAACACATCTTTTTTTCAAAAGTCGACGTATATGATTGCAAACACGCGTACCATATACTCACGAATGCGCACATATACAAATCTGTGTAATTTTCTCAGTGAGTATGTGTTAGCAACTATGCGGGCCTTCGAACGTCTGTGCGTAGCATTAGTGTTTGCATAGTTTTACAAGTTAGTGGTAGAAAGTTAATCTGAAAAGAAATCTGGTGGGTACTTTTTAATTTTCTCTGACCCAAGAAAGTCTGGGGATTTTCTATATTTCACAGTGCTTTACTTGAAATGCCTTCACAAGTTTTATACGTACTTA
>CAHIKZ030000901.1:1295000-1325000 GCA_903632075.3 Acanthosepion pharaonis | reverse complement strand
ATTGTTATGGCTGTCCCTGCAGACTGCAATGTATCTTTGAAGATATTCAAATAGCTGTCAAAATACAAGGACGTGGAAATCGAAATCTCACAAGTGTGGCTCATGGGACCATCAACAATCCCTTTTGCAGTTGGAGCCCTCGGATTGGTTGGATCCAACGGGTCTCGGTGACGAAGAGGTAGCAAACCGAACAGATGGTATAATGTTTGCATGATAACCAAACTGTCAGGGTTTCAATTCTCGGTAGTGAATGCGCACTGCTGATGAGTCCCAAATATAAGACGAAACAGCCGTCCAGTGTTTTCTACATTCCGTTGAGGATTCTTTCTCACTCGATGAAACCCGGACAGTTACATCGACATGCAAACATTATACCAACTGTACTAACAGGCCTCGTTGACGAAGAGGTAGCGGACTAGATTCGATATTGCACCGCTCGTTCACATATTCCGTGGTGGAAATGATCCAAGTTTCCTTTACCCATAAGATTGTGCCTCCGAGAGCCACGGCTACTATCACCAAGCCACTCCATCCAGAGCATTAGAAGCCGGTTCAAGCAAGGATATACAAATGATAGAAATTAAGGAGGATTTGAGATAATTAAATAATTCATCGAGTCTAGAAGAAATCTCAACAGAATGCAGAAAGTACTGGACGACCGTTTCTTCCTATATTTCGGACTCATCAGCAGTGCGCATCCACTACCGAGAATTGAATCCCTGATAATGCTCTGGTTGGAGCGGCTTGGTGATAGTAGTCGTGGGTTACGGAGGCACTGTCCTATGGGAAAGGGAACTTGGATGAGTTCTACCACGGAATATGTGAACGAGCGGCGCAATTTTGAATCTAGTTCGCTACCTCTTCGTCACAGAGGCCTGTTAGTACAGTTTGTATGACGTTTGACTGTCGCTGTACTTGGCTCTTCAAAAATATGTGGTTGGTTCTGCACAAAACATCCACCCCTATAATTAAGTTATATGTACAGGTGTCTGACTGTCGGTTCCCTAGAAACTGAGCTGCTTGACCCTCATACGTCGAGTATGACAGAAGAATCCTGCACACACACAAACACACACATATATATATATAATAACGATAAACAAAGGACGTCACCCATTATGAAATGTACAATGTCCGACGATAATTTTAAGACTTTTTTTATGCTTATACGTTCTATTTATAGATACACATGTAAGTAAATGCTCTGTTTATAATAAACGGTATTAACGGCATTTACCGACCTGAATGTCACGGAAAATCTTAGTAGAAAATATGCGTCCTCCGACAGGAATCGAACCTGTTTCCTATACGGAACCGTCACATAGTCTGACGTGCTTTTACCGATTGAGTCACAGGAGCGTTTCAGTTAGCGAGTTCGATTCTACTTTATCCATATATATATATATATATATATATATATATATATATATATATATATATATATATATATATATATATATATATATATATATATATATATATATATATATATATATATATATATATATATATATATATATATATATAAAAAAACAATGTTAAAATGATGTTGTTTTGACGCGTTTCGTGTCTGATGAATTCTAAAACTTTTCCTCTTTTTCATATATTTCTCCCCTAATATTGTTCTTGACATAAAAAAAATGCATATCGTTATCTCATATATATATATATATATATATATATATATATATATAAAAAAGACAATGTTGAAAATGATGTTTGACGCGTTTCGTGTCTGATGAATTCCTAAAACTTTTTCCTCTTTTCATATATTTCCCCCCTAATATTGTTCTTGACATAAAAAAATGCATATCGTTATCTCATATATATATATATATATATATATATATATATATATATATATATATATATATATATATTTATATATGTGTGTACGCGCGTGCAATGGTGATTGGCTTAGACTGGCAATAACAAATGTATATATATATATATATATATATATATATATATATATATATATATATATATATGGAGATAGTCGCTAGAAGAAAGAAGATCGATAGAGTTAGTGAATGATGGAAATAATGTAAAAAAGTACGAAAGACTGAAAAAAAAATCGTAGAATCATCGGGGTTAAGAAAATAAACACACTTTTATTGTCGATATTGCCCAAGACTATTTGTAAAAATGGCTGTCACAAATGGATCAATAATATTTCCGTATTCGCTATTTTTCGTTGTTTTCAAAGCGGCATCATCTTCTTACCCTTGAACACACCGTCCATCTCACACAAACATCCAACTCAGTGACTCTGAAAAAGCCCAAACCGATACCGTTTTTAATCTCCCCGCTAAATCCAGAAGCTCTATCACTTTCTCTTCTGTATTTTCTATCGTCTTCCTAACATAGTATTTCCCAAATGTCTATTCGTCTTTCTCCACACTCTAAACTCTTCGCTTCCACCTTCTCTCAGTGGCATATCATGCAAAATCACTCGTTTTCATCGCCTGCTTCTTCTTAACACTAGTTCTGCCATTACCACGTCCAGTTTTCCTTCGTCACCATTCTCTTTCTCGTCCTCTCACTTCTGTTAAACTATTCAACCCACACCTCCCCAGTTCACTCTATCACCAACGTCACTCCCGAGGATCGTTTTCTTTTTTCCCCCGGAGCGAAGGTTAAGGCTTTGTTAGATGCCGAACTCCCCTCACAGAATTGCGTGCTCGCTCGAGTGGATACGCACTCGGGCGTGCAGCCGTGTGCACAGGTGTGTGAAACTGCGTATCTGCATAGAAATGGGCGGCCCCAGGGCAGGTGGCATGGTGCGCAAAGAGAGAGTTAGCTGAGCCACTTGCGTTCAAGGAGGTAGCAAGAACACAGACAACATCATCAACGTCGCCACTTCCACCGCCATCAGTTGGAGTTGTGTCTTTATCTTGATCCTTTTAATGATTATCAGCATCAACATACAAGCTATTTCCTCCATCATCATCATTAATTATTGCGTTCATATCAGCATAAACATTTCAGTATTATGTTAATTTTGTCATCATCATCATCATTGGGGAATTGACCATAATTAAGTTGATAGTCGAAGTGATGTTATCATCATCACCAGAAAGATTAATACTGTCAACACCACTGTCGTAAGAACAGTGAACACGATTATGGCCAACATTGCTACTATTACGATCTTTTTGTTGTTATCGGAGCTGTTGCAATAAAACCAAATTTCGTAACATGCTTGTCTTCCTCGTTCCAAATGAAAAAAAAACCTACAAACTTCACCATTTTATTTTTCTAGTTCGCATAGAATGCAGAGACAGCAAATTCGTCATTGTCTTAGTTATTTTCAAATTATCATAATTTTACCTTACAGCCATGATTAATTTCGTGGAAAAAAATCAAGGATAAAAATGATAAAAAATAATTAAATAAAAAAGAATATTTCTTACTACATTGCCCCTTAACTTAAGTAAGAATATCTACGTCATTATTACCATGATCATAGGGGTATCTATGATAACAGCTAGACACTGCTTTTTAAACCATCATCATGAACATTATAATAGCTATGTTGACTCTTAGAGCAATAATTCTGTGATGGTTATGACCTTCATTTTAGATAAATTCATTGTGAACATTTTTATTGTTATTATTCTCGAAACGGAGAAGACAGTAAATAGAGGCACCATGATTTTCATGAGTTTCATAAGACTTTTTATCACGTTGGACATCTTAATAGAAAAAGCGGCTAAAATCTCATCATCCCAAATGACTGCTAAAACATTATGATTATTTCGCTAATCACCAAACTATATGTCATTGTATGTAGTATGTGTGTGTACGTAAATATCTATCTATCTATATATATATATATATATATATATATATATATATATATATATATATATATATATATATATATATATGCTCTTATATATAACAAGGAGTTTAGAAGACTTAGATAGATAGAGTATTTATATTATAATTTTCTATATTTATGGGAAATATCGAAGATAGAGAGTCTGAAGCTCGTTTGAGGCGCGAAACACAAATATCGATTACTATGACTTTGTCTCTGTCGCTATCTCTTCACTCACTATATATATATATAGAGAGAGATAGATAGATAGATAGATAGATAGATAGATAGATTAGTTTTTCAATGGACTTTAAATCCGATAATATTTGTTATTGCTGGAAACATTCTGAGTTGATATTCCTATTTCTTTTTGGTTTAAACATTTCGATTTAATAATTTCCCTGTTTAATAGTAATATGTTTGTATTAATAACGTTCACATGCACACAGATACACGGACATACACACACATATATATATAGAGACAGACAGAGAGATTCTTATATAGAGAGAGACAGAGAGATTTATATATAGATACATATATATATATATATATATATATATATATATATATATATATATATATATGTGTGTGTGTGTGTGTGTGTGTGTGTGTGTGTGTGTGAGTGTGTGTATGTGTGAGTGTGTGTGTGTGTGTGTGTGTATGTATGTATGTATGTCGCTTCAGGTCGTTGACTTCAATGTTTTACTTTTATATTAACATACGCTCTCTCCCTGATTTTGAGCAATTTAACCCATGAATAACTATATATATATATCTATGTCTATATCTATATCTCTCTCTCTATATATATATATATGTGTGTGTGTGTGTGTGTGTGTATCTAAGCAGCATATCTTCATTCAATCATATTTCATTAAATAATTTTGACATATTACGTTTATTTTTATAATAATCCTTTCTGATAATTTGTCTTCCTGATATTGGGTTGAAATTCATCAAGAAAGACGTACTTTTTAAACTCAATCATTTCCTATCTCTTCTAGGGGTAAATTGTCAATTTACTATTTAATGAAACATACGTGTGTATATATATATATATATATATATATATATATATATATATATATATAATCGTTTTGTGAATGACGATAAACTACATCCAGCAGCAAGGCCCTCTGTTCACGAGATTGGAGGTTTTGCGTAGTGTAGCACCACCTCCCTGTCTTGTTAGATGTCTTATTTTTTGCCTAAAATCAATGTACAGAACACTCATTTTAGACAAGGAAACCTTTTTTTACCGCTGGAGATTTCTTCCACGACAAAAGGGAACAACCATCAATGCACAGAAATACTGACGGACCTGGGATTCTGAAAACTGAAGAAAAAGCCGCACTGGCCAAATTAAACAGAAACAAGGCATTTGGGCCAGACAGAATTGTAGCGGAAATGCTGACAGCCTTAGATGACTTTGGCATAGACAAGATCACCGAAATAACAAAAGAAATCTACAACAATGGGAATATACCGGGAGACCTCAGCAGATATATCTTCATAGCTATGCCTAAGAAACAAGACGCAAACGAATGCGAACTCCACCGAACAATAAGCTTGATGAGCCACGGGACAAAACTCATCATCCGTATTCTGTTGAATAGAGCGCACAGCAGAATCAAGCCAGAGATAGGACAAGAACAGTGTAGTTCGTTAAAAATACCGGAACAAGAAATGCAATATTCATGCTCAGAATGTTATCAGAAAGAGCGATACAGATGCAGAAGTCTATGTACCTATGTTTCATAGACTATGCAATGGCCTTCGACAAAGTATGCCACAAGGATCTGATGGAACAGCTCAGCAACTTTGATATATTCGGGAGGGATATCAGAATAATAATGAACCTATGCTTGCAGCAAACAGCATGCATGCGCATAGGGAACGATTTCAGTGAATATACAAAAAATAGAAAGTGTCGTAAGGTGAGGATGCGTCATCTCACCCGACCTGTTCAACCTATACAGCAAGGCAATTCTGAAATAATTGGAAAACCTACCAGGATTTAGCATTGGCGGTCACAATCTTAACACCATAAGATACGCAGATGTCACAGTACTGATAGCAGACACGGAAAAAAATTAAAAAAATCTCCTACAGAAGCTAACGACGGAGAGTAAGAAGAAAGGACTAAGCATAAACTATAAGAAGACATGATCCTCAGTAAGAGGAAGAGCCCGAAATTCGATTAATAGGTCGGAAACACTAGAATCAAGCAGACGCTGAAGTTTAAATATATGGGAAGCGTCTTGACAGAGGACGTTAAGTGTGACGACTAGATCCGTAGACGTATTGGGATGGCCAAGGACACATTCCAAAATCTGGAAAGAATATCGCGAGACAGGAGGAGTTTTTGGTTACTGTTATAGTCCAAGGAAGAAGAAGACGAACACAAGAGTAGAAATAACGAAGGTATATTACACGAAATAATAATACAAGATGTGGAAGGTGTTAGTATGACTGTCAGTCTGGTTTGGAGTGAACTACTATCGGCTCGACACGATTCGACCCTCTCTCTTGAGAGGCGTAGTGTACATAGTGTTAGGAAGAGTTCATTCTGTAGTTATAGGTAAGGACCCATGACAGTAACAAATAAAAGAATACTGAGCTGTTACGTGACATCTGTCCTTCTTTACGAATGTTGGACGATTTCCTCAAAGATAAAGAAGAGTCTCGAGGCGACGGAGATGTGGTTCTACAGAATGATGCTGAGAATATCATGGACCGAGCATAAGAGCAGCGATGAGATCTTAGAGAGGTTGCAAACAAGGAGAAGGATACTTAGAAGGAAGAGACAGCAGAAGGTCCTGGAGAATCTGATACTCACGGGTCGAATAGAGGGAAAGAGAGACAAGTGAAAGCAACGCGCGACATACCTGACGAGCTTCAGCAGGTGGATGACAGGAGGTGGTCTGGGGGAGGAAGCAGAGGGAAGGAGTTTGTTGAGAGCTGCAAGGGATAGAATGAGGTGGAGAGCCATGATCGTCTATGTCCTGAAAGGATATGGCCCATAAAAAGAAAAAAAAAGAAAGAACCACTTCATAATTGCTGTTGTTCACAGGTCCACTCTGCCACCACTTGTTAGGGTCCCAGCTAAGGGCAAATAGTGAAATACCAAACAATAATCAACATCACATTTTTATTGCAAAATGGCTATCAATCCAACAATAAAAATTTTAAACATTTTTATAGCAATATCACCAACAATACATTTTATGAGCTACAAAACTATAAATCTAAAAATATACCTTTACTATGAAAGTACACTATTGTATGAAAATTATCTGTCGTTGAAAGCATAACATTGCTTTGAAAATATTTAAATTTCTGCATTACAGAAACTATAGATGTTGATATGCGGGCAAACAAAATCAACTAAACAAAAAACTACCATGAAAGATTACTTTCATGACATTAATGCATATAATATCCTACAATTCTTCAATCAATTTGTATTCCAATGTAAAACTTCAAAGGAACTATAAAATAAAACACACATACCACCGTCTCTAGTAAGCAGGTCTACAGAAACGCACCTATGAACAAAAGCAGAACATCATCTACGATGTGTTCAATTGCGAAATTAGAATAACATATATCATATTTTAGCACTTTAAAGCAAAATTAAATTTCGCGTTAAATGGCCTATATATATATATATATATATATATATATATATATATATATATATATAATATATATATAATAGATAGACTCGTTTTCGAAAAACCCTCGAATTTTTGATTTGCTAATCAAATCAATCTCGAGGGAAAAAGGTTTTAAAAAAAGAAAGAGCTACAAACATGAACTTCTGTCGACAAAAAAATCGCACAGATGCAGGTCTGAAGCCCAAAGAAAAAACCCGATACGAGCAAACAACTAACTAACAAAAAGAGCTCAATACAACCTTAGAGCAGACCTAGATACACCTAGTTAGCCAGACAAACCTACCTAGGTTTCACCTAAACGGATCGTCAGGAAAAGTTTGGCTTTCCCTGACGATCCGTTTAGGTGAAACCTAGATAGTTTTGTCTGGCTCACTAGTTATATATATATATATATATATATATATATATATATATATATATATATATATATATATATATATATATGCCATTTAACGCGAAATTTAATTTACTTTAATGCAGAACCTGGTCGTAATAAAAGAGTCGATGCAAAATAACTCTTGAATATTATACCACCTCTAAACATATTTATATAATTCATATAATATACTTAAATAATAATAAATAAATAATAATAAATTTAAGTTCTACCTAAGCGTGGATGATTTTTCTCGAATAGAGTCAAAAATTTATTATATCTAAATATAAACACATTTCCACCTCTCTTTCTCTCTCTCTCTATATATATATATATATATATATATATATATATATATATATATATATATATATAGATAGATAGATAGATAGATACAAAAGTTACACATCGTAACACTCTTTGCTTACGTCGTAGCACTCATTAGTTCTAAGAGTTTAGCTAACCAAATACGCTCCATGTTCGTGTTCTCATCAACGTGAATATTTAACTAACCTCACCAGTTTTCTCGATCTACCCTGATGATTATTTGAAATGTCGAAGGCTCGGACCATATTTCTTGTACTTTTCTTGCTAAACAAAATTCGTACAATTTCAAACAGAATTTCCTCCTTGACTGAAAATGATATTATTTGAAATTTGGAATTACCATCCATTAAAATACATCGGCACAAATGTATATTGTTTTTAACAATATATACACACACACACACACACACACACACACATACGTACATATATATATATATTTAAATATATATATATATATATATATATATATATATATATATATATATATATATTTGCTGAAAAACAGAAATTTGAAATCAGTTAAATATCAACAAAATAAATATTGAAAATAAATAGTTCAACTATACACATCAAAGTTATGTCTACATATTCGGGATTACGGATATTAGGAACTCCGGATATGCGGGTTTCCGGATATGAGTGATTCCGGATATGAGGGATTCTACTGTTTTTTCATAAGTATAAAATTATAAACAAAAATTCGCTAGTTCCAGTCATGTGCACTGCTATGTAAATCACCTATTGAAACTAGCAAAAAGATACATGTTCACTGATGCTGAAAATACATTTAAAGATCTGTTCTTAAGTACAGAAGTTGAAATGTTTGAAAAAGTGTTTAAACAGATGACAGAAAATGTGACGGGGAAATCCAAATTGCGAAAAATGCTTCCAAATATTAAAGAGACTATAAGTAATGGAAAAAAAATGCCGTTAGAGACGCAGATAAGATGGCTGAATTGCCACGTAATATCAATCCTCTTATATGGCAATGAAAGGTGTATAGATGAAGCTCTACATGAGATGGGATTCTACGGAAGAATATTAATACCTTGTTCGAACCATGGCAGCAATGAGGAAGTTTTAAGGAGATGAAAAAACAAAAGGATACTTAGACTGAGAATCAGAGAGAGTATATTTACAATAACCTCAACATGTGTTATACACAAATGTATTTCCTAACCCAAAATTTAGTATGCGTATTATACATTAATGTCTAACATGTGTAAAAGCATATCGAATAGACGATATAACTTAAAACATTTACACCGGCTCATAGAGAGAGCAAGGTTCAGAAATTGACTGACTGTAATTGGTATTTTGCTAAAAAATAAACTCTACTTTGCATATTGTTTTTGAATTTTATTTCACGCAGTCTTTCTGTTCAGGACATGGCGATTGAATGTGGAAATGTACACCTTTGTGCAAGTTAATTGAAACAAAAGAAATATTTCCGTTATTATTTACTTTATTCATATTTTCCAATGAAACATAAACTATGGCACACGTTAGTACTTCGTATGTCCATCCCACGTAGTTGTTTCTTGCAGACTGACCACAGATTCTCGATTGGATTTAAATCATGAGAGTTTCCCAGCCAGTCGATAGTACTTTGATCTGCTCACTGGTAAAGCTTGCCATTGTGTCGTGCAGCGTTACAATTTCCGTTCGCTTCCTTGGAGCAACTTCCATCGCAGACAATGGCTGTAGGACAACTAATCAACAGTCAAGACAATAGTGTCTGGGCGTGATAGAAATCTGATGCAACCATGGATGACGCAATATTTTTCAGGGCAAAACAAACTTCATCATAGACCCTGAGAAAAGCTTCATATTATTGCACACCACTGCAAATGACCTACTCTAAGATAAAGATAGAAATCGATTAAACTCTATCACAGTAGTGGATTTAAAACTGACTATATGGTAAAAGAAATGAAATTAATGCGGTTTTTTCAATTAATTTGCACAAGAGTGTAGAATCCCAGAGAGAGAGAGAGAGACAGACAGACAGACAGACAGACAGAGACAGAGAGAGTTGGTAATATATTGTTTTGTCAAAAATCTATTTCTGGTAATAATATTTTTTTCTTTAAAAATGTATTGTTGGTAAATTCTTTTTTTTTTACAAAAAACAGTATTTGTTATTAAAACCTATTTTTACACTTTCATAGCGTTTTGACCCAAGTTTGGGTGTTAACTATTTGCCCATCATGCGGCCTCAGCCGAGATTGAACTCACCAATACTTTGATTGATGTAGTTCATAATCTTGTCAAATAGCTGAATGCTTGATGCTTCGCTAGGAATATTAAGGGTGTTTTTATCGTGACACCATCACTACATGGATTGCCAACCAAGGCTCAGAGAGACACCATTCACCCTCCTCTTAGAGCAGGTTTGAATTCAGAGTTTTCCTTCTCCTAGACCAGTTGCCATCCAAGGCTATAGAACCCAGTCTGTCCTGCCCATAGCTGGGCCCCTAATAGCTGCTACCACACTTGGTAAGGGAGGACTTGGGAACACCGGTAATTAAGAGGTGGTTCCACGCTCCTCAAAACCTCCTGATCAGAGGCCTTCCTGTTGGACGTAATTTTATCGTCTTACCCGGGATGCGGATGTAGTTTATCGTCATACCCAGGACGGATCGTGGACGGAGAATGTGAGCAATGACTAATATTTATGGAAAGCGGAATTGAAAAAGGGACTTTATAATCAGAAAAGATATACTGTAAGTAGGAAAAACAGAAGAAACAGCGAGTAAACCTAGCAAAGAAGTTTAATTAAATGAACGAAACAACAGTAATGTTGGGCGTATAGTAAAAATGGTAAACATTACAAAGGGCTTCAAAACATAGGAAGTTGAGGAGCGGCATGATAACCCAGGTTCCAAAGAGAAATAACACATAAATTAGAATATATATATATATATATATATATATATATATATATATATATATATATATATATATTCATGAATCATTCACACAAAAAACAAATATAGAGGCTAATGTTTTAAATCTGAGAAGTAAAAACAAGAACAAAATCTACTTCCATACCTGATGATGTCTGTAGAAACAGACGAAAGCTTGTAAAAATTAAAAACACCTTATGCAACAGGAATTTATAAACAGGGGTCATATCATTCATATACAGGTTCGAGGTTGATGTATCTTATTTATATTGTTTGCGACGATGTATTCTCGCCATTTAAATCATTAACCACTATATTTGTTTTTTGTATGAATGATTCATGAATTTGTAAATTATAATTGCACCTTTTACTTGAAATATATATATATATATATATATATATATATATATATATATATATATATATATATATATGTGTGTGTGTGTGTGTGTGTGTGTGTGTGTGTGTGTGTGTGTGTGTGTGTATTCTCTGGAGATATTTCTTCATTCTGCTGAAATGAAAAGTAAGGCGTCTTGCCAGCCAGATTCAACTTGTATTCGCATTATTTCGTACTGACTACAGAGAATAAAACATTTATATGATTGTAGAGCCTCTTTGGTCTTTTCGGTTATGAGTAATTCACTCCCCGAGACATATTTAATCTTTGATTATTTTTACGCATGCGCGCATTTCATCCATCTGTTTAGCACAGTTGAATTGTTTCACTGACGTATATTACACGTTTAGCTGAACACCTAATCGGTAATATTTATATTAAGCATTTTTCTATTTCCGATTCGATAGACGATCGATCTCACGATATTCATTCACATTGAGGCGGTTACTTATGCAAAAATATACAAAATATATAAGAGTTATATATATATATATATATATATATATATATATATATATATATATATATATATATATATATATATATATATATATATGTGTGTGTGTATGTGTGTATGTATGTGCATGTACATATGTCTGGGTGTGTGTGTGTAATATCTTGTATATGTTTTTTTGTGTGTATTAGTATGTGTTTTTGAACATTGAAATATTTGGTCCTTGCGAAATGAGACAATCGTTATATTCATCTTCATATATTTATATTTGATTTAATTTTCCCAATTACGATAAAACACATTTTTATTTTCCTTCGTCCCATATTTTATCCGAATTGTCTGTCATCAAATGTATCTTTATGTATTAGACATCCGTCGATTCCACCCCACCCACATCTCCAAAATTTCTCTCTGTCAGTTTTGATTTCATTGTTTTTTTCTGTTTTCATTTTGAATTTGTAGGTCTGATGAAAATCGTATTTAATTCCAATGGAATAAATTATGACCATGGAATATTAGTGTTTAAGCCTTTTTATTATTATATATATATATATATATATTGAACTCATCATCGAAGAATTTAATAAATTTATTTCGATAGATAATTTTTTTAATATCTGCTTCATCAGTCTTAAATTACGAGATGATTTAAATTTATCGAGAAAATTTATGAAAAATTATTTAAAAATTAAATCACAAGAGAAAGGAAGTATATATCTAAATTATTGACCTAGAAAAATGTTTGTTCCTGGGGATTTATATTATTGAAGAGAGTGGAGTGGAGGAGAAACAGAAAAAGTGTATGGGTAGGTGGGACAAGTACAAATCACATACATTGAAATTAAATCAAAATTTACATCCTATTGAAATTAAATCAAAATTTACATCCTCTTCATCTAATGTACATTAATATAATAATCATCATATATAGAAAAAAGTTAAACCATGAATAATATATAATATAAATAAGACTTTAAATTCATATCTAATTCATCTTCATAATTATAATATACATCATATATATATATGTGTGTGTGTGTGTGCTATATGCATATAAAACATATACCAATATACACGTCCATACAAACACAAAAGTAAACACTTATTCATACACATGCATGCACATACATACATGCGCACATGTATCCATACACACACACGAACATACAAATATATTAAAAAATAAAATGAAATATATATAGAGAGAGAAAAAGTAAGAGAGAGAGAAAGAGAGAGAGAAAGAGAGAGAGAGAGAGAGAGAGAGAGAGAGAGAAAACATCCACGACATTTAACGGGTGTGAATATGCGCACACATGCAGGTATACAAACATACACCCACCCCTCCACACACAAAAAGTAAAAGAAATATAAATCCATGAATAAAAATACAATAAATTATTTTTAACTTAATATAAAAATAATGAGAAAGAGAAAATCGCCAATGGCTAATCCCACCTGACGAATGGACCGAACGATTAAAAAAGATTCTTCTACGAAACTCTGGAGTCGGTGTGTTGAATATAACATCAATCAACTAAGTGACAAAATTTATATTTGTATTAATCATATATATATATATATATATATATATATATATATATATATATATATATATATATATATATTTAAAACGAGAACGAATGAAGTTCATTTCCGACGTTCGTAGCATTCAGATTAAAAGGGGGCTCAAATCAATACAAAAGTAGACAAATTACATCCGAATTGTATACGATGTCTGGATGTCGTCACTGATTCTAAATTTAGGGGTCATGACCTCTTACGATTGCTTCTTAACTTTAGTTTTTTCCTCTTACTTTGAAATTAACGTCGACATTTCGATTGATTGATCTGTGGGAAAAAAATGGAACCATCATTCTTTTTCTTCATTTTCTCGTGATAAGAAGGCATATCTTGTTTTAAATCTCTATAAATTGTCTACTCACCAGTTATTTACTAACACCTGATGAGATATATTAATATGCAACGGAAAATGATTGCATTTATGTAGCGTTTTTTTACGTTTCGATGTGATATCCTAAAATAAGTTATATATATATAAATATATATATGTCCTAAGCTTGCTCCAAGCAAATATCTGTGGTTTATTACACGGAATATAAAATAGAAATATTCCATACAGTAAGTTTTCAGAAAATAAATTCTATTGTTCATATTTTGGGGGCTTTTCGAAGAAAAGCATTTGCACACTGACAAATTTGGTACGGATACCACGAATATTATAGAAAAAAGCATGAGGCGTTTAGTTGTTTTTTTGTTGAGCTGGTTTAGGTTCATATCTTTAGTAGCTTATAGTCATGGTGAGTTGTTTTGGTAAGGAAAGTCCTAGGGTATTAGTAGTAGCAATCGGTCGTCTAATGTAACATGTGTAGTAAGGGAACTGGTGTAGACAGTAACATAGTCTAGCCTCGAGGTTTCCCACCGGAAGAGCTTACATGGACACCCTTCAATACACGACATGGAACACCGATATTATGCAACTACTATTTTTTGGGGTATGAGCGAATGAATGTTGTCAAAACTGATATGCATTAAATTTCCTGATCTTTGTAAATCACTATTTTCACTACTGAAATGCATTATGCTTCTGGGTTTTAGAGATTTACTAGCAGGAGAGTCCGGCGTTGCCCGGGGATATAACAGTAAGAGATAGATCAAGTATCGACCATCATAAAGACTGAAAAATAAAATTGACAAAGATTATTGTTTAAGGTTGACGGACACGCATGTCTTAATTAGTTTTTTTTGTTTTATTTTTTTTACGAATTGGTCAAACCCAGACTAAAACAAAAACATTGTTTACAATCGTTAAGAGTCTATCGATTGATGAATAGAATTTTATTATAAACAATTGTCATGTAAATGGAATTTTTAAAGCATTCTGAATGTAAAAATAAAGAAAAAATTGTGCAAGACAATAAGAAACACTACATGCCAAAAAAAGTGAAGTTTAGTTGAAATCGGTTGAAAAATGTAGGTAGCCTTTCTCTGTAATCTTTTACAATTCATGATTTTTGCTTATTGAATACAGTAAAAAAAAATTGCATATTTTGCTTGTGGTGATTCATAATTAGAATTCTGATTTGAATATATTTTCCACTTGTTGTTTCTAATACAAAAAAATATTAACTTTATTTGAGTTTATTAATTTATTACAAGTACTGTGTTTTTTCCTTAATAATTATCATATTCGAAATATTGTTGTTTTTGTCTATCAGATTTCTTACGTCGGCATTTTAAATTATTTCTTAATACTTTCTTTTAAATATTGAATTAATTTCAAATAGAACCAATGCCTTATTGATCTGCCTTGTAACAAATTGCAAAGGAATTGTAAAAATGGCCCTAAAGTACGTGGAATTATCTTTCCTAAAGATAAAGAATTATCCGATTTTTCGATTCGTACAATCAGTAGAGATCGTTAGATTATTATTTAGGTTGACGGACATGCATGTCTTAGTTTTTTGTTTGTTTTACGAATTGGTCAAACCCAAACTAAAACAAAAACATTGTTTTCAATCGTTATGATGAGTCCCCCGATGGAATAGAATTAGAATTTTATTATAAACAATTGTCTTGTAAATGGAATTTTTAAAGCATTCTGAATGTATAAATAAAGAAAAAAGTGTTCAAAACAATGAGAAACACTACCTGCCAAAAAAAAAGTGGATGTTTGTTTTATCGGCTGAAAAATGTAAGAAATCCGATCCCATATATAAAAGAACACACAGACAAACAACGTGGGTTTTTTAACCCGATGTGAGATGTCTCCCTTTCATTCTCACGATGTGTCTTACTTAATCATGTTTTCAAATTGATTTTTTTAAAAAAACAATTGTGTTTTTACCATTTTCGGCGCCGTTAGAACCACCACAAGGTAATTTTATGTAGTCCTGTGAAGTTTTGTTGAAATCGGCTAAAAAACGTAGGAAATCCGATCCAATATATAAACGTTACAGACACACACACACACACACAATCTGCGTTTTATAATAAGTAAGATTATTGTCATCACGTGGTCAACTCATCGCGAATCAATATTGTCACATAACTGTACTCAAAACCACCATTTAATCTCCGAAAACTCTCACCAAGCTAAATTATTTTCAGGAGTAATTCTTTGACGCGTTTCTATTTATTTCTAGCAATATGGGTTACAGTGGGAAAGGTTAAACTTCTACTGCTATATCTCTGACAATGTGAGTCAAACAAATAGTGTAGGAAGCATTACTTTTACCGTGACACACCTATAAAAATATAGTATTAACGTATAAACATTTTCCATGTACAGTGTGCGATGAGTAAATTGTCACCAATTTATATTTTTAATTGCACGCATGCGCGTTGTTTGCTATTGTTTTGTCGACCGCACAGCATAGTAGGGTCAGTTGGGCACCGTCTGTGACAAAAACAGTACCATGTCACAATTCACACCGCCAGGAATTTGTAAAACGGATGCTGTACTAATTAGCTTTCGCGCCGGAAGTTCCAATACGAACATTTCAGATTATTTGGATGTTAATCTGGGGACAGTGCAGAGGATTCGGAAAGGGTTGGATGAGTCTAATGGTGTTTACGAACGTACAGCAGATCGGATAAATGCTTCTGATCGTCTGGAGATCGTGGTTGATGCCAATGGAGATGTTATTGAATAAATTTACTCTTTTGTATATCAAGATATTTTTGTCATTTTGTAAGATATACCTGTTAAAATAAGATGCCAGAGTTACTTTCATTTGTGGCCGCAAATTCATCCATCGCACCTTATATATATTGATACTAGCACGTAGGGGGTTACAGTGAGTGAGAGTGTGAGAAAAGACTGTGTATAGAGGGATTGAGGAAATGATAAAAGATGTACAGGGTTCAGGTCAACAGAAGATGGCGGTTGACTTTGCATTCAAATTTTTGAAGACGGTAGTTATCAAGGAAGCAAGTAAGAGGAAGGGAGTTCCGCTGTCGGGAAGTGCGAGAAAGGAAACTGTTGGTGTAGAAGTCGCGGTTACATTTAACTTTCAATAGTAAAAGGGTGGGACCTAGATGATAATCTAGTAGCACGCTTAAAATTATGCAGTTGGAACACCAGGGTAAATAGATCCTCAAAGCAGTTGCCATGGAAATATTTGTAGAAAAAACTGAGGGAAATCACATCACTTCTGTGAGAAAGTGACTGAAATCGAAATGTCAATTCAGAATCGATTACATTATTGATCCTTTTTTGCATTTTGTCAAGAACTTCGAAATGAATAGCAGGAGCACCAAACCAGATATGGCAGCTGTATTCACGTCGCAGACGAATGGCAGATATGAAACTATGTAAAATGGACTCAGCGGTGAAAACTTTCTGGTAGGACACAATGAACTAACTCTCTTTGCAGTAATTCTAGCTATTGATTCAATGTAGTGAGTCCACTTCAAGTTATTTTAAAATCTGAAGCACAGTGAGACGCTTTCCTGTATTCGAAAATTAGCCATGCTGCTGGCGGACAGGTAAGTTTCGATATGGTTGTTCAGTGAGACTAGTATAGTTTTGGAGGCATTAAAATTTAAAAGCCCTTTTCTGTCCCAGTTCGGGTGGACATTTCTATAGGACGACAGCTGGCATCCCGTCAACGCCATTTGTCTTATGAAAGTCTAATTTAATTTTGTTGAGCTGGTTTACGTATATATCTTTGGTAGCTTATAGTCATGGTGAGTTGTTTTGGTAAGGAAATGGTAGTTGTAGTAGCAGTCGGTCGTCTAATGTAACATGTGTAGTAAGGGAACTGATGTAGACAGTAACATAGTGTGTCCTCGGGTTGCCCACCGGAGGAGATTGCATGAACACCCTTCCATGCGCGACATGCAATTGATGATCAGAGCCGCCTCTCAAGACGCTACGCAAGAGTTTCTTTGTGCTCCACTCTTTCTAAATGTAATATTATTTTAATCAGCCTGTAGAAACAAAGATGATAATAGAATGCTGCCGAATATGATCGATAGATTTCTTTGTAGGTAATATAAAGCCAGAAAATACTTTTAGATTGTATGTATTCTTTGGTGATAATAATGATTTACTGATACAAGTCATACTATTTGACTTATAGCTGGAAGATAAGAAAAGCTGGATTTATATCTTTCGCAAATAATATTTGCACTTAAGTTAGTGTAACGAACCAAGCTGGATTTGAACGCGGCTCTCTGATTTCTAATATGGCGTCGTTATCCAATACACCACTCGCACATCCAATAAGAGACTGAAAGACATCGAAAAGAAAGAAAAATGGATATTAATTAAATAAAAAAGGTAACCTAAATAATCCATTAAATGAATAATATTCATAAAGGAATGTATGAAGAATTCAGAAAAACAAAAAAAAATGATACTTTAAGGACAGGTCAAAATATAAAAGAAAAATGGAAACGAAATTTAAAGAATTTAGAAATAAAAATATAATGAGGAATAACACACTTGATTGGTAATAAAAAAATACAAAAGAACCGCGAATTTACTGCGCAAGCACGAAAAATAAAAAAACAATCATGGAGGATGTAAAAGATCCAGAACAAAGGAAAAGGCATGAAAGAACGGTATCAGTTAAGTAAGCTGAGAGATGATGAAATAAGAAAAAAGCAGAAAAAAAACATGTATAGAAAAAGAAATGAAAATTTTAAAGGAAAAGACAGAAATTAAAAAAAAAAAAAACTAAAATATATGTACTAAAGGGTAAAATAAAATGCATTTACACATTATATATTTATTGAGAACACAAGAAAAAAAAAAATAGAAAACCATTTTTTTTCCTTTGCGTTGTTCTCTTCCCGTGGCCTTGAGATGATTTGCAAATTGTTAGTGTGTAAATGATCAATAAAAATATTAATACAAAGGATTTCTATGTTGAAACCTAAACCACATCTTGTCATAACCTGGAGAGAAAAAAAAACCTAAAAAAACGAAACTTGTTTCTTCACAATATTAGATTTAATTCTATGTTTAAGAAAAAAAACGTTAAAAGGATCATATTTAATGATATCCAATATGTTAGGCATTTCATAATTTGAAATGAAGAAATGCTATGTATTCTCATTGATTAAATTATAGCGTATTTTATATGTTAGAAATGTAATTAGAACCATTTTTGCACAGGGGAAAATAATTAAAGTCATGTGGGTATGATTATAATTTGAAAGGAGAACATTTTGGAATACCATTTGCTTTATTTGAAATGTGATTTTGAATGAAGCGGACAAAATAATTGCATTTGTTAACTACAATAGGACAGATATGATTGAGTCAGTACTTTGACAAATATTGGTATTAACCATATAATATGTGTAACATATGTAGAATATACAGGATGTTCAAAAAGTGGACATAATTTAAAATGTCCATATCTGAGTAACATGTCCCAGGCAAACGGAATTACATAGGCTACATGTTGAACGATATAATATTTATTTATCAAAATTCAAAGAGATGTAGATTTTATAACCGATTTCACAAAGCTTCACAAATGTTCAATATGTACACCTCATGTGACACAACACACATCAATTCGGCATGTCTAACGTAACATTCTCTAGTGCCCCATTGATTCTCTGCCGAGATTTAGTTCCTCTAGGCTTGTAGGAAGACGGGGAAATAGACCTGTTCTTTCAAATCGCCCCATAGAAAAAAAATCGCAAGGTGTCAAGTCAGTTAAACGTGGTGGCCATTTCAGCAGCACATTATCATTGACACGCACGATCCATCTTCCTGGTAGATTCTCATTGAAATACGTCTATATAGTCAGCTTAGACATTTTGTTAAAATTTGAGATTATTTAAGTGAGAATCGCCTATGCTATTAGACTACAGCTGGGTGTCAATTTTTTGGGACACCCTGAATCTATATGTGAAATATAGCAACTGAATTTAAGCTAATAATATATGTCTATCTTACAAATCTCGATAGTAAGTTGTTTTGTGAATCTCATGTTTCATTATACAATCATGCATAAACTGCATGCAAGATAAACTATAAATAAAAAATACAAATTTCTAAAACATCTGTTTAATTAACTGTTGTAGCATACCTACGGACGATAGTGGGTATGTTCTCATTCAGATAAATATTGTAGTAAATACTGTATCTTGTTCCGCAGTTGGATATCTGTCTCCGAGCGGAGAGGATCTTCAGACGAGGCTATGTCGAAGGGCATAGTCTCGTCTCGGGAAACAGCTACCCGGCCCCGTTTTATACGGGGTTTACAGGGAATTTTTAGCCGAAGCTATGCGCTTGGATACCCCAGATTAAATTCGGTCTTGTGCTAGATATGACCGAGTGGGGCGGTTGGTAGATATCCTGCAGTTGGAGATTCGTCTCTAGTTCTGCTGGTCAAACTGTCTATCTCCGGGACGAGATGATCCACAGACGAGGTTATGTCGAAGGGCATAGTCTCGTCAAGGGAAACAGCTACCCGTTTTATACGGGACCTGCTGGGAAATTTTGGCCGGTCCTATGAGCTTGGATACCTCACATTAAATTCGGCCTTGTGCTAGATTTGACCGAGTGGGGCAGTTGATAGATATTCTGCAGTTGGAGATTCATTGTGGAATTCACTTGACTCACTTCTAGCAGTTGACTTACTGCTAGGCGCCCCTCGCGAATCTTATATGTGTAGTTCTTGTCCTAAGTATTATCATCCATTACCAACTTCCGTGTAATTATTCTATTTGGTAACCTTCCCTTTGTTACAACATTAACCCAATACCGCCTATACTTGAAAAAATATTATTTAACAATGAATCCCTGATAATCTATAACATTTTTCAATCTGTCTTTTATTGTTATTGTGATTTTCTTCTGCTTCTTAATTCGTCATTATTGCTTCCCAGAGATCTTTGCTTGGATTTTGTTTCTCATTCTCATAAACATTGCTTTTAATGATTAACCACAGGTTTTCTATTACATTAATATCGAGAGAGAGAGAGAGAGAGAGAGAGAGAGAGAGAGAGAGAGAGAGAGCGTGGTCTATTTAATTAATTTGCTGGCTTTGAAAGCTTCTTGAAAATGTGGGCATTTACATAATTTGTCTTACATGAATATATATTTTAGATAAGTTTTAACCTATACAACTTACAAAATACATGATACAAGAACTTACTGCAATTATCTTGACACATTCATCACTTCTGCTGGGAATTATAATTATAACGTCAATCATACAAACCAAAAATATTATTCTGCAAATGTTGTGTTCTAAATGTTGGTTGACTATTCCTCTGAAGGATTTAGCACCATTCACAATCTCTGCAAAATTCTACTGATAAATCAAGTAAAATAGTTTCCCATGTTGATTTAACTTTAGAATTGGGTTGAAGGGAAACTTTTTTTTTCGACTTAATAGTAAGACAAAACTTATATATCTATATATTGGGTAGCATAATGTCTTCTATGCTAGGTTTATTAAAAGCCGTCATAATTTGTTTTTTATAATTTTTCTATTGATCTTTTCATCATATCAACTTTCAACATTTTTCAACTTTGTTTTAATGATTATTAGAGTTGATATTAAAAGTGTTATTAGGAATGGATAAATACAAACTAATAAAAATGGAACCTCTGTTTAATTAAACTTATATATATATATATATATATATATATATATATATATATATATATATATATATATATATATGTCCGATTTTAAATGTGAATTAAATGTAAGCGTCTAATGATTTTTTTTTTTTCTTTCAGATTTAACAACATGCATCTTTGGCAATTTCAACAGGGGAAAGATTAACAATCAAACACGTATTAAAGTTATCAAAGTCTATTACGAAAATGGACGTTCAAACAGAAATGCTTTTAGCGCAATTCACGAATATTTTGTTCAACATAATCGATCAATCGAGAGTGCAATTGGAAAAATTGTTCATAAATTCAAACAAACTGGGTCGGCGGTAGATGTGAAAATATCATTTCTTTCTCATTTATGCCGTTCAGTGGAAAACATTGATGCAGTACACGAGAACGTAGCCAAAAATCGAGACAATAAAGCATTTAGAGAGCTGTTGGAAGATTTCGTGGAATCCTGAGCACAATATTCTCTGTTAACAGTTCTTTCGAAAAATGGTGCTGATTCTACACAGGCTTTCACAACTAGAATCAAATCATGGCTATTGTCGCGTTTCATTACCAAAATTAACTGTTTCGTCGTCATACGCCAAAATCGACGGGAGATCACACACACTCACTTTATATACTGTGAGTCGAGAGGCTCTTTGGCAAGTCTTGAGGAAACTCGGCATTCGTAATTTGTTGTTTTCTGATGATGCGGCTTTTGTTACCACATTTTTTGAGGAGGCCCAACATCTAATAAATCGTTCCTCTGCTGCATGTATAGCATTTGGTCTTACACTTAGCATCAAGAAAACTGAAGAAGCGCACCAACCTTGTCCTACTCCGAAGCAATTCTGTGGTGAGAAACAAAAAACACCTGTCTACAAATTTCCAGAAAGACCATTGAAAGTAAAAGAAAAAGCCCTGGAGTATTTCACCAATCTTGGTAGCAAAGTCAACTACTGTGGAACTTTAGATGATGAAATTATGCATCGGATTGCTAAGGCTACCAGTGCTTTTGGCAAATTTCGCCATCGTTGTGGAATGAGCGGGCATTCCACTGGATACGAACATTCGGGTTTACAGTGCTGTTGTACTTGTCATCCTTTTGTACGGCGCAGAGTTGTGGACTCCATACAGGTACCATATACGCCAGCTGGATGTTTTCCATAAAAGCTGTCTGTGTGCAACCTGTGGAGTTAACCTTCAAGAGAGGACATAACTTAACGTAGACCTGTTTAACAGGTGTAACAGTGGAGGAATCGAGACGTTTCTCATGGTCTCAGTTACAGTGGACTGGTCATATCTTGAGGATATCTGATGGCAGGATACCCAAGATCCTAATGTACAACCAGTTAGATCAGGTCTACAGGAATGAAGGTCGCCCCATGGCTAAGATACAAAGACAAGCTGAAAAGCAATTTGTCAGCTGTCAATATACCACATAACATCCTTGAGCGCTTAGCCTTTGAGCGGGTTGAATGGAGATCAGCGTTTTTTAGTGGACTCAGCAGTTTTCAATCTACTTGTCTGAATCATCATCAAGAAGCGAGAGCAAGATCTAAAAGGTCAGCTAATCTAACAGTGATCTAATCTCACAATCCTCACTCTTGCTCCATATGTGGCCTCCTTTGTAAATCACTAGCGGGTCTTAAATGCCATTTAAGATTATCGCACAAAATCTCATAACTGAATCATTTAAGCTGTCAGATCCTCATACGTCGAAACCGACGAGGAGATTCCATATATATATATATATATATATATATATATATATATATATATATATATATCTGTTTTTTTTTCGACGTATGACGGTCCAGGAGCTCACTTCTTTGAAAGAAACACCCAGACTACTTATACATGTAATTTGATTATAATGATGGAGTTTTGTGCGGAAACGAGCACACTTTTGGGAAGAGTTGAATACAGGGAACTGGTGCACAAATTACCCTCCCCAGGTTTTGAATCCATAGTTGTCCTTTTCTGTGATCGGTTGCCACCGAAGACTATAGGACCTGGACTGTCCTGATATTTACATATATCTCTCGGAGACAAGAGATAGATTCATAACTTTCCCAAGGGTTATTTGCAATAAATGTAATAAAATCAACTGAAATTCGAACTCTGCTCTTCGATTACTCAATAAGAGCTATTCTTTCACCGTGTGCGTGTGTGTGTTTGTGTTTGCGTGTGTGTAAAGCGGTTTTTTGAAATTTCGAATTCGGCATTATTTCTCATTTGAAGCAACCTTGCTTTTACAGCAAAATTAATGTCTCACTGGACAACAGATCAAAATACTTAGTAAATGCTGATTATTGCAATGTTGTCGATGGTATAACTAATTATAAAGTATCGCTAGAAGCTTTATTTTATTATAAAACTCTCTTCATTGTTCATAATACAGTTCTGTGACGGTCACTCCAACCATTCTAACAATTGTGACCATTAAAATGGAAATTTATTTTAATTTAAATTTAAATAAATTCGAGGACAAATAACTGACGACCATTTAAATTGTTCCAACTACAGTTCAGTTCCATCGGTTTTTCGCATCTTATGCAAGATTTACAGACTTATCACCCAAATTCCGATCTCATGCCACCCGTGAAGATTCCACGTATAACACACACCCGGCTGTAAAAGTCAAACCATTTTTTTTTGCCACACCGAAACCACTAATCCACTAAATTATACCGATGCATTGCTTTACAATCACACAGCTTATTTTCTACAAATAGGCCATTTTACCCAGTAAAATGGAAGGCAAATAAAATGAAAAAAAGGACACAATATGTTTGTTGGTACGTTGTAGCCATTACCATAACATGAAAAAGACGCCATCATTAATATCTCTCTCGCCTGGCTCATTCATTCTATCATTTTGTGATTGAAATATTCCGTTTACCCTTTTCCGTCTCTTTCATTTTGCCTTCATTTCCGTCTGCTTGTCTGTCACTTTCAACTACTTTCCTTTCTCCTTTTTTTAATTCTCACTTTCGCTTTCTAATGACTTTATACTTTTGCCCTTTCCGCTTGCTACGTTTGAATTGTCATTGTTCTCTAACTCACAACTTTCAATTCTCATTTATTTTTGGTTTAACATTTCTAACATCATGTTTCTCTGCTTCATTTATTAGGTTTCTTCATAGTTTTCCTATTATTTTGCATTTCCTTTTAAGTTCAACCATTGAGTATAGGTCTTATTTTCTTCTTTTCTGGTATTAATTACTTTCTGCTGGGTAAGAAATAAAAAAAAAATGAAATGAATACTTTCGTTTATATTTAAACTGTTTAAAAAAATATTTTCCTTTTTTATCACACACTCTTTTTTTTTAATTCTTATTTTCTGTCATCTGTTTTTTTTAGCTTTTCTTTCATTATCTCCGGCAGAATATTTAAAAAAAAAAATTTCAACTTTATATTAATGCTTTTTATAATTTTCTAATCTCTCCAAAAATAAACATCCTTGAAAAGACGATAAACTACATCCGACAGCAAGGCCTCATCAGGATGTTCTGAGATGCTTGAAACCATCTCTTAATTACTAGTATTCCGAGGTCCACCCTGACCCGGATTGGTAGTACCTGTTAGGGTCCCAGCTATGGGAAAATAGTTAACTCCCAAAGAGGGGTCAAAATACTATGAAAGTTTAAAAATAGGTTAAAATACCAGAAATATTTTGTAAAATATTATGGTTAATTTGCAGTGTAGCTCCCGCATTCATTTCGCTTTCATATTTCCTGAAAACTTACATTTATATGTAATTGTACATGGTCCATTCGAATCTGGCTTTATAAATTTCATAAAATCTACCGTTTTGAAGTTATCGACAGTGAAATTTGGGGTTCGATCGCGTCGTTGGTGGCAGCCATTACTTGCGTTGTTTGCATACATTCGCTGCGGAAAGTTAATCGCGGAAGACTACGAAAAACTAAGCTCGGAACTGATCTTTCTTGTCTAAATCTGTCTCAATTACTGCGCACGAAAACTATTTACGTACACACGCTCCGTTTGCGCAATGATACCTACACTGATAGCTATTCTGCAGAGAATATATACAAACAACGCCAGTAATGGCTGCCCTCGACGTGAATAAATCTGAACTTTCATTGTCGGCAACTTCAAAACGGTAGATTTTATCAAATTTATCAAGCCAGATTCGAATGGAGCATGTACAATTACACATAAATGTAAGTTTTCTGGAAATTTTTAATGCGAACTGAGTGCGAGAGTTACACTGCAAATTGATCCAAATTATTACCAGAAATACATTATTACGAGCAATACATTAAAAAAATATTACCAGCAATACATTTTTGAAAAAAAAAAAAATATTACCAGCAAAACATTTTTGAAAAAAAAAATTACCAGGTATACATTTTAAAAAAAAAAAATATTACCAGCGATGCAATTGGAAGAAAAATTTTACCAGAAATAGATTTTTAAAAACCAAATTAACAACAATAGAAATTTTGTAGACATTAGATAACCTATTGATGTTGATGTGCCGTAAAACAAAGCAATCCAAAATAAACCAAACCAAAACTAAAGCTATTCTCTTTTAATCGACTCAAAGAATCTCTTTTGGCTTCCATTAGTACGGCTGATGCTAACCTCCAGTGGAGCAACTTTTTCGGCCTTACGTTTTCCACAGAGATGAATTGGGACGATTATATTCATTCAGTTGCTAGGTCTGCTGCTTGGAAGGTTGGTTGACTATATCTAGCAAGACAATTGTTTTTCGCCAGAATATATTTTTTTCACGTTTATAAGTCTATCATTTGTCCACGCTACAAATATTGCAGCCACATCTGGTTTGCTGCTTCTATATGTCTAGAGATTATTGACAAAATCTAATGAAGAATTTGCAATGTTATCGATCTTGACGCGGCATCTCGGCTTCAGTTACTTTCCCACTGTCGTAACGTTGCTTCCCTGTATCGTTACTACAAAAATTTTTCATGTTAATTGTTTTAATGAGCTTTCCGCTTTGGTACCATGAATTCATAAATTTAGACGCATCACTGACTAAGAGATACGTTTCATAATTTCACTGTTGAAATTATTGTATTTAACCTTAAGTTCTTTGCTAATGTTTTCTTTTTCCTCGATTCACGCTATCGGCCTCTTGC
Source organism: Acanthosepion pharaonis (assembly GCA_903632075.3). Lineage (NCBI taxonomy): Eukaryota > Metazoa > Mollusca > Cephalopoda > Sepiida > Sepiidae > Acanthosepion > Acanthosepion pharaonis. Next base: position 1,298,289 of record CAHIKZ030000901.1, on the reverse strand, counting down.
TTTTCTGTCAAGTACTATCATCAAAAATTTAAATGAATTGTTAGTCGTTATTTTGCGTCTCCTTCGAGGATGTTCTTTTATTGTCTACTTGTAGTAACCGCTTGTATTTTAGTGTCTTTTACAGACTTGCTTTCGGGTGAAATGATTAAAAACTATGTTATTCGTAATTTTGCACATTTCTTTTTATTGTTCTTTTCCCCTATTTTCAGTTTTCTCTCTCTCTCCCTCTCTCTCTCTCTCCTTTTCTCTCTCTTTCACTCTCTCTCTCTCTTTCTCTTCACCCAAACACAATTATAGGTTGGTAATTTTTCTTTTACATTTGTATGTATTCTTTAATAAATTATTTTTCTTGATGCGTCTTTTTTCCTTTGATATTCATTTTGTTACTTTCATTTTTATTTCTTTTCAAGCACACGATATTTTCTTTCTTTGCTTTTCATTGATTACTTCATCTTCGTTTCCTCTCTTTTTTATTGTTTACAATTTCATAGCAGTTCATTTTATTTACTTTCAGTGTTGATTCCTCATTTCATTACCTCTTTTTGGTACGGGTTCTTCTGATAACAAATATTTTCTTCTATTTATACATTATGTAAAATTTTGAGATTGCTAATGTCTTTTTTCTGGGGGAGGGAGGACGACGGATTTTATTTTATTTTATCGTTTGTAATTTTTAAGCTTTTCAATTTTTATTTTCACGAGATTTTTTTTATCGAACTTTGCTACATATATATATTTTTTTCGTTTTGTTTCCTTTTTTTTTCTTCTACACACATTTTGCGAAATCGTTTTGCCTCGTCTTCGCTCAAAGCTACATGTCAGTCATTTTGTTTTTTGGGGACTGTGGTGATTGGTCAAAGTTTGATAGCAATTGCGCGCGCATCTTTCGTTAATCAAATTCCAAGCAATTTCCGGTGTTTGGCAGCCGTGTCAGAGGTTATTAGAATTAAGCTGTTTGATCGGGACACAAGTATGTGTTGAGAACACACTGGTCATTGACAAGAAAACAGATCGATGAAACACGGATGGGAGAAAAAGGAAATTGAGAAATCGGTAAGGGAGAGACAGCTAATCGGGTGTCTTGCACGTATTGCAGCTTGGAAAGTTTGAGAACTATTTCGGCCAAGGCAAGTGAATTTTTCAAGGCCTTCCCGCATTAAGACCAACAATGTGACCTGGAATATGCCTCGGTGAAGGAAAGAAAATTATTAAGAAAGAAGAAATTGGAAGAAAACTGGGTGATTTCTAGAAATCAAGGCATGAGACAGAATGAATGAAAACAAGCTAAAATAGTAGGGTGAAGTATATTTCAAGAAAGAATTATTGAAAAATATTGTAGGAAATTATGGATGCTAGTATTATAAAAATGATGGGGATGGGAAGGGAGGAATTGTAAAAGAATTGAGTAAAATATGATTTGTTTCAAAGAAATACATATGGAAATTAAAATCAGCAAACTAGTTTTTAGAAAATATTGAGAAAGAAAAGCAAAAGGGAGAGCTTTTAAAAGGACCATTGAAAGAAGAGAGTAATAAGAAATGAAAAAAAATGAGGAATAAAGAGAAAATAATTGGAAAAGATAAAGAAGAAGTGAGCTGAACGAAGCAAAGAGTCTTTCTCTTTGCTTCGTTCAGCTCTCTTCTTCTTTACGAATGATAATTTTTTTTTTTTTTAAATGAATTATAAAATCTATTCGAACAGATATGGCAATGATATTAATGACCATATAGAAAAAGCAAGAAAGAAAAAAAAATAAATAAAAGGGTACAAGCTAAAAGAAATAGTTTGTCTTTTTTCAGGAAAAATGATAAGATTCTGGTACAAACAGTACGGAATAATAATAAAAAGAAGAAAAAAATAAACAGCTAGCTTGAGTGCGCACAAAACGAATTCGATGGAGAAACGGTAAAGAAAAAGATCAATCAATGAATGGAAGATCAACGAAGACTCGATAAAAAAAAAAAAAAAAGATGAAATTAAAAAAGAAAAAAAAATTGGGACGCTTGCTGTTCAAACAAGAACATGTATTCATGGCACACGTGCTGGCTACGATTGTGGGACATTTCCTGCCACGTGCGTGCATCAGCAAGTGTAGAGACGCACACGCGCAGCCGATCATACGCACTCAGTCATACATCCATAATCACACACTTAAAAAAAAAACAAAAAAAAAACGTACATCTCCTCATTAGATATTTAAACGTTTATATAACTGTGAACTTTTAGTGATATGTTATTTTTGAACGAATCACTTTCGAGACTCTGTGACCAGACCAAATCAATATCACTATAGACCTATATTTAATTAGCTGGTAAATATTTCAAGAGATTCAGCCCTAACTCAATCCGTCCTGGGTAAGACGATAAACTACGTCCAACAGCATGGCTTCTGATCATGAGGTTCTGAGGAGCGTGGAGCCACCTTTTAATTTCTGGTGTTCCCACGTCCACCCTGACGCGGGGTGGTAGAATCTGTTAGGGTCCCAACTATGGGCAAATAGTTAACCCCCAAACTGGGATGAAAACACTATGAAAGTGTAAAAATAGATTTTAAATAGCAGCGATAAATTTTTTGAGGAAAAATTGTTACCAGCAATACATTTTTGAAGGAAAAAAATATTACCAGCAATACATTTGAAAAAATAACCATTCAAAAATAACCATTTTCACACCCGGCTCATTTCTCCCGCTCTTGGGCATAGATGCACAGCGACATTTCTAAGGCCAGGCAACTGAGAAACAAATATGTTATAATGAATTATATATTTACTATCTTAATTCACTAAGACTAAACATTTACATGTTATCATCTGCAATCACCGAAAATCGGGAGACATGAGTGCCATTTATTATTATTATTATTATTATTATTATTATTATTATTATTATTGATTATTTTCCTCCCCAATCCCCTCATAAGTACTGAGTAACTTACCCTACTGAAAAAAAAAGAATCGTTTTACGTATGGATTATTTTCTAACTGGTCCAGTGGTGAAAGGAAAAATGATTTCAAAATTTAGCAGGATGCTCACAGAACGTGGGATGTATGGAAAACATTGGAGATCAACATAAAAGAAATAAGGATATCTGTCAAAGTTGGTGATAGCAGATGAAAGAGTTTAATTATTTTAGTACATACTCAGACATTTCTCTATTTACGATTATTGTACCAATTCAGACATTATGTATAAGAACCAACGTTTTTATTTTTGTACTTAATAACCAGTACCAATTAAAATGATATCGAAATTAAACAGTTCTTTATCTCTCAATAAAAGGTTCCATTGC
>CAHIKZ030000901.1:1172500-1290000 GCA_903632075.3 Acanthosepion pharaonis | reverse complement strand
AGAAAATGATTTAAAAAAAACTCTGATTCGAGATTCACCAGAAAAAAGAACGAACTACATCGATTAACGATATTACAAATTTCGTTATTCAAAACAAGTCCTTGTAGGTAGAGAAACATCATGAAAGTCAAAACAAATGAAAACGTTCAAGTGCAAAGGAGACAGAATCAATAAAGAGATTCTCAACTGTAAATGCTTTTGTATGTCCAGTTTATTCGAGGATTTTATCTTCTGTAATTTATTCGCACCCACATCGTCTTCCGTTTCCGGTCTTTAAGTCTATAAGTTTCATGCATGTTTTGTTATTTTTTACGGATAAAACCATCGTATATTTATTTTATGAATCTGTATTTGAATTTTAAAAGTTAAAATTTGATAAAGATATCCAATGAGCTAAATTGAGGTTAAGCCATTTGTATTATGTCAAACTAGTTTTGGTATATCAATCTGATGTAACAGAAATGTTTTACTGAAAAAGGCTAAGAATACCATGGACAGAACATGTTACAATCAAAAAGCTGAAATATATTATCTCTAAGAAATTCTAGAAGATATAAGCTGAGAAAAGAAGAAAAGAGCGAGTAGCCTACTTAAGGTTAAGAATATTATGGACAGAAGATTTTACAATCAGAAAGCTGAAATGTATGATATATAAGAAATTCTAGAATATTTAAGCTGAGAAAAGAAGGAAAGAGCGAGTAGCCTACTTAAGGTTAAGAATATTATGGACAGAAGATTTTACAATCAGAAAGCTGAAATGTATGATATATAAGAAATTCTAGAATATTTAAGCTGAGAAAAGAAGAAAAGAGCGAGTAGCCTACTTAAGGTTAAGAATATTATGGACAGAAGATTTTACAATCAGAAAGCTGAAATGTGTGATATATAAGAAATTCTAGAATATTTAAGCTGAGAATAGAAGAAAAGAGCGAGTAGCCTACTTAAGGTTAAGAATATTATGGACAGAAGATTTTACAATCAGAAAGCTGAAATGTATGATATATAAGAAATTCTAGAATATTTAAGCTGAGAAAAGAAGGAAAGAGCGAGTAGCCTACTTAAGGTTAAGAATATTATGGACAGAAGATTTTACAATCAGAAAGCTGAAATGTATGATATATAAGAAATTCTAGAATATTTAAGCTGAGAAAAGAAGGAAAGAGCGAGTAGCCTACTTAAGGTTAAGAATATTATGGACAGAAGATTTTACAATCAGAAAGCTGAAATGTATGATATATAAGAAATTCTAGAATATTTAAGCTGAGAAAAGAAGGAAAGAGCGAGTAGCCTACTTAAGGTTAAGAATATTATGGACAGACGATTTTACAATCAGAAAGCTGAAATGTATGATATATAAGAAATTCTAGAATATTTAAGCTGAGAAAAGAAGGAAAGAGCGAGTAGCCTACTTAAGGTTAAGAATATTATGGACAGACGATTTTATATAAGAATTCTAGAATATTTAAGCTGAAATGTATGATATAATAAGAAATTCTAGAATATTTTACAAGCTGAGAAAAGAAGGAAAGAGCGAGCAGTAGCCTACTTAAGGTTAAGAATATTATGGACAGAAGATTTTACAATCAGAAAGCTGAAATGTATGATATATAAGAAATTCTAGAATATTTAAGCTGAGAATAGAAGAAAAGAGCGAGTAGCCTACTTAATGTTAAGAATATTATGGACAGAAGATTTTACAATCAGAAATTTAAGCTGAAAAGAAGAAAAAGAGCGTATGATATATAAGAAATTCTAGAATATTTAATATATAAGAAATTGAGCAAAGAAGAAAAAAGAGCGAGTAGCCTACTAAAGGTTAAGAATATTATGGACAGAAGATTTTACAATCAGAAAGCTGAAATGTATGATATATAAGAAATTCTAGAATATTTAAGCTGAGCAAAGAAGAAAAGAGCGAGTAGCCTACTTAAGGTTAAGAATATTATGGACAGAAGATTTTACAATCAGAAAGCTGAAATGTATGATATATAAGAAATTCTAGAATATTTAAGTTGAGAAAAAAGAAGAAAAGAGCAGTAGCCTACTTAAGGTTAAGAATATTATGGACAGAAGATTTTACAATCAGATAGCTGAAATGTATGATATATAAGAAATTCTAGAATATTTAAGCTGAGAAAAGAAGGAAAGAGCGAGTAGCCTACTTAAGGTTAAGAATATTATGGACAGAAGATTTTAAAATCAGAAAGCTGAAATGTGTGATATATAAGAAATTCTAGAATATTTAATCTTAGAAACAAAGTAAACAGCAAGTAGCCTACGTAAGAGGTTTGAGTGAATGGATGTCAGAGCAATAACACAAATGAATGGTAACGCGTCAAAAGTTATATAGTGAAAAAAAAAGAAAGGCAGTTTTGGGAATCCATAATCTCCGACAACTTGAAGATATATGATACATAATAGAAATATGTAAGCGATAATAATGAATTATCAAGAAACTAAACTTGTATCTGATATGGAAATTGATTGAAAGACATTAACTTCTTCTTCCTATGCCGTATCTCCTCAGGATGTAGGTGATCATGGCTCTCCACAAATTCCTCTCCCTTGTAGCCCTTAATAAATATTTTTCTTTCTGTTATTTCTCCGTTCCACCATCTATTTACTCATTCTCACTAAGTAAGTTATGCGCTGTTTCCCACTGTTTCTCTTGCCTTCAATCAATCCTGTGAGTAGCAGAATTTCCCGGCCCTCTTTCCTCATTATGTTCCATAGAAACCTCAACTGTCTCTTCCTGTTGTTATGTAGGTTTTCTTATTGTTTCCCTTTTCTCTCAGACTTCGTAGTTGCTCACATGTCCTGATCGTATTATACTTAACATCCTTGTGCAGAACCGCATTTCTGTTGTTTCAAGTCTCTTCAACTTTGAGAAAATTGTCCAGCACTCACTGTTATACAGAAGAACATATATCACGCAACAGTTTAGTCTGAAAATTATTTGAAGCTACAAATATTAACAAATGAACAGTGAGTCGACTGAGATGTGATGGAGACACAGTTGAAGACATTGCTAGTTCTCTAAAACGTCTGTTTCTTTTGAATTTATATTTTACTCATACAAATTGCTATAATATGCACAAAGTTTAAATTTTACGAAAAATAATATGCGATATTTTAATTATATAATTTTCGCTGCTAAGAATCAAAGTAGAAATTGTATAAAACTTAAGTCTCTATAGCATTTGGTTGAAAAATTGTAATTACTATTTTCGATTGAAAAATCTTTGAAGAAGTTTGTTTCCTGTATAATACACTATGATAGATTTCTCATGTAAATATATATTTTCAACATAAACCTGGTTTTAATTAACGTCTACTGCAAAAATTTTCAATATATATATATATAGGTTAAGGCATGCTATATTCGTAGGTATAAGTGCTCAATATCAGAAGAGCTAGACCGTATGTAAATATAAAAGTGGACACATAGGGCAACACCAAGAGACGAAAGTCTGATACATGCTTGAAAGCAATATTTATAGCTTGGAGATTGCCTTCAAGCATGAAACAGACCTCTGTCGCCGGTTGGCCTTGATCTGAATGTCCACTTTTTTATACATGTTTTATATGTATGTATAATTTAAATTTTATCTCATGATCTTTAGTGTTATTAGAACTATGTTGCAGCAAATTATTTCCTCGTGTGGAATATTAATGTGTGTGTCGTTTAAACTTATTTTGGCAGTGATCTTTCGTTTAAACATCTTCTATCAAATAGAAAAGATATAGAATGATGCCTAATCGTTTTGGGGAATTTCTACTGATGTTCTTTAAAACATTTGGTATCAAGTGACAACTTGGTAAGTATGTTCCTGAATTTATTCAATATTTTCAGAGTACTTTCTACTAACATTGGCCTTTTTCAAAGAATTAATACAGGCATCCAGAAACTAGATATGTAAACAATACAGTGAATGAGTTTTAAATATATATTGAGTTGAGTTCCGCCACGGAATATTTGAGCGAGCGGCGCTTAGTTGAGTCTGATTTGGAATCTCTTCGTCACCGAGGCCCATTTGGAACAGTTGGTATGGTGTTCGCTTGACAATCCTGTCAGGGTTCGAATTCTCGGTAGTGGATGCGCACTGCTGATGAGTCCCAAATATAGGACGAAACGGCCGTCCAGTGCTTCCTGCATTCTGTAGAGGTTTCTATCAGACTCGATGAATTAATTAAATATCAATATATATATATATATGTTATAAAACAACGGCATTACGTTTTTAGATAATTTACTCTGTCGGTGTTTTTTTTTTTCTTTCGACTAGGCATTGCGGTGCTAAATTGATTATTTTCGATCGACTCGAATGTCTTTAGTCTTTTCTGTTTTTACTGACTTTTTTGTTATCCCTGATATCGATTTATTCAAATATATTTTTTTGTTTTAAAAATTGTATTATCTGTTTTTTCCACACCTCCCAGTATAGGCATTAAAATAATACATATTATCATAATATATATATATATATATATATATATATATATATATATATATATATATATATATATATATATATATATATATATATATCCAAAGTTCTTTAGTATTTTTTCTTATTATTTTTTTTAAAAACAGGGCTCGATACAAAAAAGTGTAGCGTGTTGGAATCATATTTTTAAATAAATAATTATATATATATATATATATATATATATTCATATAATATATATATATATATATATATATATATATATATATATATATATATATATATATATATATATATATATATAAGCAAAACATTAGCACATCTCGAAAAAGGTATTTTCGAGATATGTTAATCTTTTCTTAGATGTATATCATATTGCTCTATATTCTAATAATAGACCTCCCTGGATCTATCTTTTTAATATAAAACGCATTTAATCATGATGACAAAATAGATTGTATTCGAAATGCTAATATTTCTAACCTGTAGTTTTAAAACAATTTTAATCGTTTAGATGTTTACCATAATTTTTTTTGACCAAAACAAATTTTTAATTAAAAATAAACGCTAAAACCAATTCCGACGCTAAGAAGTAAAATTTTTAAAAAAATCAGTCGAAAAATAATGAAAAACTGGAGATAAAGTTTAAAAATACAACTAAGATATCATTAATTTTCTAAACAGTTCAACATTATATTTCAGATTAACTGTTTGTCGTGATCGTTAAAACTTGAAGAGAAAAAAATGCTGATATCATAGCGTTTTCTATGACACAAATGACTAATATTCAAGCAGCTTTTGTGTGGTTTGTTGCTTGCTTGTAAAATCATTTTCGTATAGCTAGGTTTCAATATTTGATTGATTCATTCACTTTCGCGGCTCATCAACCATTTGGAGGTTATTTAAAGCCTCAAGCTATTTTTAGATTCTAAGAATATTTTAGAAATAATAATGATTTCAGTGATATAAGTCTTACTAATTAACCCATAACAGGGTGGATTCATATTTTTCTCAATGATATATGCGTGTAAATGAATGTAATAAACCAACTGAAATTGGAAAACCACTCTCTGGTTAACAATTCCGAGCCATTACATATTACGCATCGAAGGTTACAACACCTAGTATTCCGAAGCGGTCACCGATGCATGTACTGACGAGTATCGATATTGCTTAACTTCGGTGATCGTATAGGAACCGATGTTTCAACGTGATGTGGTCTTAAGCCTTAGACTTCAAGACAGCCTGAAAGAGGGAAATTGCGCAGTATCTCCCGCATCGGTGATCCACTGGTCATCAAGTATTTTAAAGGAAAAATTAAGTAAAAGGATAAAATCGTTTTAAAAGATGAACGTCTCCACTTTCTCGTTTTCATTTGTGAATATACACCTTTGTGCAAATTAATTTAAACAACAGGCCTTAGTTTCCTTTATTTCACCATGCGGTCCGTTTTAGACCTACTGGAGTGACTGGATGTGATCGATTTCTATATTTCCTCAGATTAGGTTATTTGCAGTGATGTGCAGTATTTAGGAATCTGTTTTCGGGGTGTGTGATGAAATTTGCTTGGACTTGAAAAATATTATGTCATCCGTGATTGCATCAGATTTTTATCACGCCCAAAACATTATTGCCTCGACTGTCAATTAGTTGTCCTATGGTTATTGTCTGCGAAGGAAGCGTATGATAATTGTAACGCTGTACGGACATATTGGCAAGCCTTAGCAGTTAGAAAAGCAGAGATTGGTCCGGAAACTCTCCTGGTTTAAAACTAATCGAGAATCTGTAATCAAGGGACGACTTCGTGGAATGGACATAGAAAGTAGTAACATGAGAACTGGGGTATGTTTCATTGGAAAAATACGAAAAAAAAGTAAATAATAACGAAATTATTCGTTTTGTTTCAAGTAATTTGTATTTAATATTTAATCTGAAGCCGTATGAAGCATGAAGTTTCATCTTTAAAGGTTACACAATTATAGTGTTCTCTTTACTTTTCATTCTATTCTTACATTTCTTTTCTTTCTATTTTTTCACTTTTTTCCGGTATGCAGATGAACATATAATGATAATAATAATAGCTGGCTACTCGTATTCAAGGATACCAGTCTACTAAGGCGACTAGAGCCAATCCCTATTGCGGACTCTCGCTCTGGCACATTTGTTTCTGCTCAAAACCAACAGAGCAAATCTGTGGTTTATACTATGCTGAGCAGAACTTAGTTACAGTTATACAGTCTGTAAATAAGGTCTGCTCTGAGAGAGAGAGAGAGAGCGAGAGAGAGAGCGAGAGAGGGCGGAGGGAGAGAGAGAGGGCGGAGGGAGAGAGAGAGGGAGAGTGTGTGTGTATGTTATACAGCATGATCAACAATCCTGTGAGCACAACTATTGACAGTCAAAATTGTCTAACCAATTTCACTCACAAGGCTTGGGTACGGTTTTCAGACACTTTCCAGGGTCCGATAAGATCCTTCCTGAAAAATCAAGCATGGTGAGATTCGAACCCTGGTTTCATGGTCAGAATGCCCATGGTCTAACCACTTGGCCACGCGTCAATATAGGTAAACATTTATGGCTTCAAATGTGATTTTTAGTGGATTTGAGTAGACACTCCCTTTTGTAAACTGTGTTTATTTCGTCTACGGAAAACCTAAAGAAAAGTACAATTCATGGTCAGACCTAATAGTGATTTTCCAAGCGTAGCTTAGATGTGGCACCCAGTGTGGATTGAACTCACTACTCATTCGTAATTTTACTAGCGAGACAAGCTTGCTAACAATTACACCATAACGAGGTTCCCACATCGTGATTTTCTAAGCGTAGCTTAGATGTGGCACAGGGCCGAAAGTTGGGGATACCCAGATACGATCACTACTACGATCGTAATTTTTCTCGCGAGACAAGCTTGCTAACAATTACATCACCTCGGGGTGCATAATAGTCATACCTAATATCTATTAATCATCATTGTTTTGTTTTTTTTTTTTGGTTTTTTAATAAATTTTTATGTACCTAGATACTGATTTATAAATTGCTTCCATCTGGGTGTAACATGATTTTAACGTATTTGGTGGCTGAGGTAGTTGCGGTTGTTGAAATGTTCGGACAATCAATGCTTTTGAAAATTGTTTTTTAAAGCACAAAGATTAGAAGATTTGAAAGTCCAACAGAGTTTACTATCACAGCCAGACTTATGCAAGACTTAGGCAAGCCGCTTAGTATGTGCAGTATTCCTAGTATTTTTCTTTTTTCTAACACATATCTGATTCCTTGGAAGCGTACACTGAATGCATCGCTTTATGTCTTTGTGCGACTGATGTTTCTTTAATGTTGCTCTTGTTAGTATCTATAGGATATGCGCTTTGTTTAGCAGTTGTCGACCCGAAAAGTGGAACTGAAGAACCGAGTTCAATTTCCAACCTAGACCATCGCGTTCGCTTTTTTTACTAATGCGCTTCGAAAGGTAACAGTAGTGTTGTGGTAGGATCCACCTAATTTGCATAGTGGAGTACCGACCATATAAATATGGTTGGTACCGGGAAGACGGGGGGAGGAATCAAGAGATTCAACCCAGAGACTCTGCCCGACTGCGACTAAGTCAAAATATTCTCCAGGAACGGTCTTCCCAAGAATATACAAAAGACTATATGTAAATATTGTGTACACTTTCTTGTTTCAATACATTTTGTTCTAAGTACATTTTGTGTTGTATTATTATTCCATGCATTAGTCAAGTTTCAACATGTAGGGCAGACTGGGTTAGCCTTCAGCTGCAACCAGCGTAGGAGAATAAAAACTCATAATTAAGAACCAACCAAGATAGGGATAGGCTCCTTCAGGGAATTTTGACTAACTAATAATGGTGTGATGTGATCTTAGTGTAAAACATTTTCATTTTGTCTTGAAATTGTACCCATCCCTTTGAGCATGCACGCATGTCATATTTTGATGATCGGACAATTAATAATTGTTGTAACCTAGAAAGTGTTACTGAATGAGGAATAACCAAAACGGAATTTGGAAATGAAATGGTAATCTCAACAAAATACAATACTCGCCAGCGGCGTGAAGTAGGTAAACCACTGTAGATATGTAATACAATAGATGTATGTATGTGAGTATGTCCGTCTGCTGGTGTGTGTGGGGGGGGGTATTTAATCCCTACTACAGACGCTTGCTTAGGCGCATTTGTGTTTCTTCAGCAGCTACATAGGCAAACTCCAATTTATATTACAATTATGATGAGCAAACAGTAGTTAGTGTTTAGGGTAGCTATAGGTATGACAATAAACTACATCCTGTAACAAGACAATAGCTTCATGTCTCGAACCTCTCGCCTGTGGAACGCCCTTCCCTATTTCAGTTTCCCTGGGAGCTATAATCTCCAGCTATTCAAGTGTAATGTCAATCGAAATCTCCAGTTGTCTTGGTCTATCCACTACCCTTCTTCTCATCCTTTCTTCTATCACTCCTATCTGATCTTGCTCTAAATTTTCTGTATCCCCTTGCGTCCTAGTGGCTTCCCGCCTTGCTTGCGGTGAAACGCTTAAAAAAAAGACCTCTGATCGTGAGATTGCAGGTTTTGAGGAGCGTGGAACAACCTCTTAATTGCTGATATTCCAAGGTCCACCCTGATCCGCGGTGGTAGCACATGTTCGGCTCCCAGCTATCGGCAAATAGTGAAACCATCAATACATATATATATATAGTAAAATGTCTAGCAATACATTTTTAAAGCAAAATGATCAACAATACATTTTATAGCAGAGTTACCAACAATATATCTTAACTGTAGTTGAAGACATGGAATTGCGTTTAAAATATTTAGCTTTTGGCATTCAATATCTTATAGAGATTGATACGCCGCTAAACAAAATCAACCAACAGTTTAGGGAGAGAGTGCATCATTTCAACAATCAGTAAAGTCGAGATTTGTGTGTTTCGCTAACGAAGACATCGACGTCTTCGAAACGGTTTTATCCCACCGGTCTCCCTTCGAAAGACGTAGATTAATCTGCGCTATGGTGCTTTGGTACTTCCCAACGGCAGCGCACTGTAGAATCGTCTCATATGCTGATATTATCAAGATATCACTTCCTACAGGCATGTTTCATATCTCTGTCTCATTGCTTTTTAGACACGACGGGTGCTTTTCAATACTTCTTCTTATATAAGTATATATATATATATCTTATATAATCCTTTCAACTGAACCACTATACTGTCCATAGTGGATTATATTATTATAGAGGTGAATCCTTGTGTAGAACCAGCCACACTTCAGACGAACTGATAACATAAAGTTGTCCACGATATTCCAAGTTGTGTTTTCTTCAGGTCCGAATTCTGAGTTTGTCTTCTCGCAGAATACCTCCCAAACGAAGAGATACAATTAACCAAAATAAGCCAAAATTTTATAAGTACATAAACGCAATGTTTATGATATATATATATATATATATATATATATATATATATATATATATATATATATATATATATGTGTGTGTGTGTGTGTGTGTGTGTGTGTGTCTGTGTGTGTAACTAGAGATTTGACCTGATGACGCAGGAAAAATATATTTTCTGGGAAATAAATTATAGTAGTGGAAACTTAAGATTGTCTATTTTTTTTTAACTATTTGATTAATTAATTTATATATATCTGATGATCCGGCGTTCTTTAAAAGGACTCTAGTGAAATAAATTATTATAATCGTACCTAAAAGTGGTCTGTTTTTCTTTTAAATATTAGCTCTGGATTTACATTGAGCTCTCAGGATTTCATCCTCCTTGGGATTACCCATACGGATTACCAAGTTCTTAATAACTTATATATATATATATGTAAAGTGTGTGTATGTGCGTGTGATCTCCCGTCGATTTTAGCGTATGACCACCAAACAGTTCATTTTGGTAATGAAACGCGAAAATAGCCACTGATTTGACTCTAGTTGTGAAGACTTGTGTAGAATCAGCATCATGTTTCGGAAGAACTCTTAAAAGAAAACGTGCTCAGGATTCTACGTAATCTTCCAGTAGCTCTCTAAATGCTTTATTGTCTCTGTACACCTAGACACCTACCGAAATGGCATTGTTTGAATCCAGACTCTCCATTCATCTATGCTAGGTTGCACCCAAAACGAAGAGAAAAAAATCTAACTTGCTATGTAACCCAAACCTGGAGGAAGATGGATTCATTTTTTTTGCCAAAAGTTGGCGCGTAGTTAAAGAAACATAAAGCCAGCGCACATATTCTTTATCTGCGCTGATAATCTTTGCGCTACCTGTATTTCCATTAACAGTAGAATGCTACCTTGGATAGAAGCATTTAAAAAAAAAAAAAAAAACTTTTAAAGGCAGGCATGATCCTACGGGAATGCATATGCTGAAAAATGAATCTACATTGTTACTTCACTCCACTTGTCTACATACATACGAATATATTTATAAAGATATAAACACAGAACAGTTAATTATAAGGAAATCTTTAATCAATATATTATGAGTCCATAGCCAAATTAAACCAAATCACACTCTCTTTAATAATTACAGGTAGACATAATTGTCTGTCATCGATGAATGTTTAGTGCATTAGACTCGCAATCAGTGATTCAAGATTCGATCATCAGTGGATGCCTGAAAAACGTGCATCTAATTCAGAGTAAACAAAAGGAATATTCACTTACATTTATCACGTAAAAATCGCTGTTATATCGACAAAAAAAAAAAAATAGACAAATAATATATATTTTCTCCTCGGTAATTTTATAATTTTAAACTTAATAGTGATTAAATTTGGATTTTAGGATTGGCAGTTTTTAATTTTAATATCAAATTCTATCATATAATTTAATAATTATTGGTTAGAATAAATTCTTTTTTTAAATTTTACCCGTATTTTAACGATCTGAATAGCTATTATAACATGACTTCGTTGTCAGGCTTTTTGAATTTTCCTATATTTGTATTTTGATTGGTCATTCTAGCTTTTGGAACAACGTTTTCCCCTTGTGAAAGATCGTTAACTAATTTGAAACTTTTAAAACCATTTGTTTTGCATTCAACATCATCACTTGATAAGACACCGGAGGTGTTGAAACAAAATGGCTATTTTTGTAGTGATTTTATAACATGTTTATGTTATAAATTTTATATATATATATATATATATATATATATATATATATATATATATATATATACAGGCATACATAAACAACACACTAATCTATATATATACCTATTTATGTGAAAATAAATATATTCAAAAACGCACCCACAAGTATATATACATATTTACCTGGCAAATAAATAGTTTTCATGTGCACATATACACAGGCGTATATATACACATTTGAACGTATACATATATGCATATGTGTTAAAAAAATACTCACATATGATGCCATATATACGCATGCGCTCAACGGCGTCCCTTTACTCATTCGTCATGCGCCAAGCATTCTTTGCGAGAGTGATGCCTCAACGAATCCATGTTTTTCTTGACAGCCAGATCTGCTCGGGGTTGAGAGTAATCTGATAAAACCAGCGGCTTAGAAACCCAATACCAACCTCCAAGAAACTGGAGACTGTCGGGGGATTACCATTGTTGCCGATTCGCCCGCCCATGGCACCCAACAAGAACGAAAGAAGAAAAAAAAGAGAGAAAGAGAAGTTAAAAAGAACAGAATAACTACAGTGATTGGCGCAATTGCAAGAACTGTCCATCCATAGCAGAAGAAGGATATGGAAAAAGATAAAGTAAATCTAGGTATAAAAAGCATAGAAACAAAAGATAACGAGGAATCGTCCAAAGAAAAATAATAAAAGAAGAGACGAAGGACTTTAAAAATTGGTCGGGGAAGAAGTTTCTAAACCTGCAAATATCCGGACATATTTTCTGTACAAAAGAAGACAAATGTTTCGTTCATCTTTTCTTTCAATTTTTATTCACCCATTCTTTCTTTCAATTATTTATTTTTTGTTTTTTTTTTTTGTTTTTTATTTAGGTCTTTCGACACTCCTTCCTTTTTTAAGTTCAGGTCGTTATTTTTTTCGATTTAAATTTCGTTTCCTTTTTTTTATTTCTTTTAATTCTGTTTCATTTTAAGTGTTATTCTTTTTTTTTTCTTCACTCTTATCTTTTCTTTTTTACAGGTTTATTATTTTCTTTTATTGTTTTTATTTTCTCGCTTGCTCTTTCATTTCATAGCTTTCTTCTTTCCTTTCACATCATTTTCCGATTGTCTCGATTCTTTGAAATATCAGTTACATATTTTCGTTTTTTTTTCTGTCAATGATCCTATAAAACTTTTTGATTTTTATTATGCTTACTTTCTTTTCAGAATTGTATGATTTTAATCTTCCCACTGATTTTTAAAATATTTTTTTATACAAATTACATTTTTATTTATTTCATTTTTCCTTAATGCATTCCATTTCACTCGTTCTTCTTCAAACTGTTTTCTCTTCCTTTACAAGTCATCCATTTTTTCGTTCATTGTTTTAATTTTTCTTTCATAGCTTTCAATTCGCATTCGCTCTCCTTCGCTCTTAGCATTCACCCTTGTCTTTTTCTTTCATTTCCTTGTTCATTTTTCATTTGTTTTTTTTACCTTCATTTTTATACTTTCTCTGCCACTGTTAAAGTGGCTGATTACTTAAATGTCTCTTTCTTCTCTCTGTCCTGGGTATAAGGATAAAATACATCCGCGTCCTGGGTTAGACGATAAAAATACATTCTGCAGCAAGGCTTTTGATTAGTAGGTTTTGAGGATCGTGGAACCACCTCTTCATTGCTGGTGTTCTCAACTCCACCCTGACCCGGGGTGGTAGCACCTTTCAATGTCCCAGATATGGACAAATAGTTAACTCCCCAAAACAGGTCAAAACACTATGAATGTATAAAAATAGATATTAATTCCATCAATACTTTTTTGAAAATTTTTTTTATCGGTAATACTTTTTGGAAGAAAAATTATTCCCTGCAATACATTACCAGTAATACACTTTTTTTTCAAAAAATATTACCATCAATAAAATCTTGCCAGTATTAAATAACCCATTGAGGTGTTGATATGCCGTAAAACAAAATAAACAAAACCAAACTAAACCAAAGAATACATATTCTATTCATACGAACCTATCCTAAAAATCTTGCCAGTATTAAACAATGCATTGATGTGGATATACCGTGAAACAAAATTAACGAAACCAAACTAAACCAAAGAATGCATATTCTATTCATACGAATCTATCCTAAAAATCTTGTCGGCATTAAATAACCCGTTGAGGTTGATATGCCGTGAAACAAAATAAACGAAACCAAACTAAACCAAAGAATGCATATTCTATTCATACGAACCTATCCTAAAAATCTTGTCGGCATTAAATAACCCATTGAGGTTGATATAACTTAAAACAAACCAAACCAAACTAAAAGAAAAGCAATGTTTGAAACAAGCGCGATCCGCAGTTCTCAGATAAATTCTATTATAAGTCTGAATTTAGAAAAAATAAATAAATTAATAATAATAACAATAATAATAATAATAATAATAATAATAATAATAATAAGAAGAAGAAGAAGAAGAAGAAGAAGAAGGGAAATAATAAGAAGAAGAACTTTTCTTCTCTATTCTGTTCAAATGTCATTTTCATCAATGTTTCGTATTAATATTCTCCATTCTTTACCTATTTCCTCTCCAGGATATTTTACATTTTAGGTCCATTTTCACATCAAGGGTGGGTGGATACGAATATAATATCTATGTAAAATTATATCGATGTCCAATGTTTTGCAAAGATTAATAAACCAATCATGACAGGATTGCACTAGCGATTAACTTGTGACATTTTCTGCGCTAATTGCATATTTGTATGCAATGAAATATCTAATACTATATTGGCACATATGCATATCCTTGTCAGCTTTACGAATTTAAGAGCAGTAGTAGATTGGCAGCTAGGATTCGCCATTGTGCAGCTGAAATTGCTATTAGGTTGGTGCAAACATAATGACGTAATAATGTCGTTTTTGACGTTAAAAAATACGTCAAAAAACGACATTATTACGTCATTATTTTTGCACCAACCTAATAGATATAACCGTAAGTAATATGCTAGCAGTTTTCCCCTCTCGCACTTCTCACTTGTGGAACTATCTTCCGGCTTTTTGCTTTCCAGTCAAATTTGATCTTCCAAAATTTAAATTTAATGTCAATCGTTTCCATTTATCTTTTTAATACCTTTTCTTTTATTGTTCTTTCTCCTTAATAATCTTCTTCTTTTTTTTTCGCATACTGTTAGACACTCAGTAATCCCCTAAATATTAATGGCTGTATTGCCTTGGTTGGGATGAAATTATTTTAAAGTGTTCTTATTTTTCGTAACAGCTCTACGTTGTTTATGTACACTGTCCATGGAATTGTCAGTATTCTTTGGTATAATCTCATCTTAATTACTTCAAGTCTTTTTGTCATCTGTTATTGGCGACCATGAAATAATATATTATATCACATTTCAATATTATTATTTTAGGAATGTAAGCGCAGTGCTTGATTGGCAGTTAGGCCTCATCATTTTACAGATGAAATTGCTAAATGGAACAATAAGTTCTATGCCAGTAGTTTCTTCACTCACGCTCCCCACTTGTAGCACTTTCTTCCGGCTTCCTGCTTTCCAGTCAATTTTGATCCTCAAAAATCTAATGCAATGCCAATTGTTATCTTCGGTCTTCTTAATACCCGTACCTTTTTTCTTACCTCTCCTTTATAATGTTTTTCTTTGCCTTGTATTCTTTCACAATCAGTAAGTCCTTGCATCGTCGTACCTTTTTTTGACTTGCTTTGGATAAAATGATTAAAAAATGCTTACATGCATTACTTTTGTCACCGATATCTGCATTTTCTGCACAATTCTACAGAACGCGTTTACGCCTTTCGTATGACACAGAAGAGCAATAAGTAATCTATATATTAAAAAAAAAACAGAAGATGTCTGTGTGACTGTCTGTCTATGTGGTGCCTTTTCATTCGAGGTCCATCCAACCAAATTTGAACAAACTTGCCATATTCATTTTACAAAGTAAGTGATAGGCCCTTAGCGCAAAAATCGATAATTAACAGTAATCAATAGAACCGACCAAAAATCAATAAACTCAACTTTTTACCTCCGATTTCATTCAAGCTCGCTATGTAGGTTACTTACATCATGACGAGTTCAATGATAATTTTTATTTCTACACCACTGCCTTTAGCTAAAAACTGCGGAAAACAAAAACTCGATTTCAAAACAAATCGATTTCAACACAATTTTAAACTAAAAACTCTATCAATTTTCAAGCAAACTAATGCAGACTTCACTCATTTTTAGCCAACAATAAGTTGATTGGATAACAGTCATTTAACATGATAATTGAATCACTGCGTAAGCAGCAAAAAAAAAAAAAAAAAGGGCGAAAAATGGCGATTTTAATTGGTTTATTTCTAATTTTTCGTTGATCTTTCCATCAATTTTCCTCAAACTTATCAATTGCTTTATAAATGTATCCACTTTTACATCCGTGGAAGCACACTGACAAAATGAATTTCAAAAACTCCAAAATAATTGTGGTCTGAAGTAAGTCTTCATGTTGCCAGTTTTATCCCTTCGTGTACTCAGCTAACTTCGATTAGATAAATACAGACTACTACTGTTATATCAGTAAATTTAAAATCAATTAATTCAAAACGTTTTTTTAATGAGAGTACTTTAAAGTAATTGAAGATAGACTATGTTACATCTAAACATGATGCTGCTTTTGATCCATTCTAATAGAACGCTTTTTCTGGTCGACCAGCTAGGTATGACTGCTAGTTTGTAATATTTTAAATTGTTTATAATTCGTAATATTTGAGGCAAAATTATCTTGCATATACTTGCATAAACTTAGAAATTTCAATTGTTAGTAATTATCTTATATGCTTATAAGAATTTTGATAAAATATCTTCATACAGTCAAATGTTTACCGAGTTTAATTGTTTTCTAATAAGCTTGAATAGCAATGTAAGAGACCGGCTGAAAACATTAAAACAAAAGTTTTGCGAAATTTCTAATTTCTTTCTATGTTTTATATCACGATACTAGAATGAGCTGAAATAAACGTATAGTGAAAAGTCTAAATTAAAACAAAAAAAAACGAAGTATTGCTCTCTGTTCACTTCGGTACATTTTATTTGTGATTATTTTTCATGAAACAATCATTTGAGAAAATTGACACTAAATTCGATAATAGAGAAACTGCTGTCTAATATCCGACGGAAGTCAAGAAACTTCCTTTGAGCATGCGTCTCCTTTCAAAATTCGAAAAGTAAGGATTGCCATGAGACAATTACTCATCAGGATTAGCAGTTGACGGATCATGGAAGAAAAACGGCGGTCGCAACAGTAACAGGAAATATCCGCGTTCAGACTTAAATTTTGAGCCACAGATTGGTAATCAAGATCGAACGGATGTGTAGTCGTTAAGATAAACATGCAAGTTTAGGCTTCCATATAGACTTACCGAATGACATTTAGTACATTATAAGTAAAACATAAAACAAAGTAGAAATGCGACAATTCAAAAGATCATGTTAGCAATTTAAAATGTATACTTTCACACATTTACATAATTACACATTTCATTTGAAAAGAAGCACACATTGTTTACGCACACATTCATACGCACACGTTCATACGCACACAGTCATACGCAAACGTTCATACGCACACATTTATACGCAAACGTTCATACGCACACGTTCTTACGTACACATTCAATCTCACACATTCATACGCACACGTTCTTACGCCCACGGTCATATGCACACGTTCATACGAACACTTTCTTACGCGCACGTCCATACGCACACGTTCTTACGCACACGTTTATACGCACAAGTTCATACACACGTTCTTACGCGCACGTTCATACGCACACGTTCATACGCACACGTTCATACGCACACGTTCATACGCACGCGTTCTTACGCACACGTTCATACGCACACGTTCTTACGCACACGTTCATACGCACGCGTTCTTACGCACACGTTCATACGCACACGTTCTTACGCCCACTTTTGTACGTCCACGTTCATAAGCCCACATTCATACGCTAACGTTATGTCAAGAGTACATAAATGGTGTTTGCAACTGTAAAAACGTTGGATTGCAACAATCCATATCACGATGAAACCATTTCCTGTACGATCACCAAAGTTAAGCAACGTCAACTCTGGTTATTAATTAGATGGGCGACCGCTTGGCAATACCAGTTGCTGTACGCTTGAATGTGCGCGTGATATAATGGATAACGACATGAAATTGTTAATGCGAAAGTCGAGTTCCAATTTCATTCGTGTTCATGATATTCATCTGGGTAGAAATGCTGTTCGGGATAGTATAAATCCACCGCTTTTTCTCCCAATTAGTAAGACTTTTCTCTTTTGGCATACTGTAATAGCTAGCAAACTTGACTCACTAGAACAATTTCGACTTGATTCAGTGCGTGCCTCATACTTTCGGCTTTACGCCACATCTAAGCTACGCTTAGAAAATCACTATTAAATCATTATTATCTAAAAAAGTTATAAACTATATCGCTTTTAAATAACCGGCAAAAGGTTGATAAGACAGAGAACATGAATGCATCAATCGAGGCAATCATCAGGCTAGGAATTTTGCCTCTAAGAATAGGACAGACTATCGCAATCCTGTGTTGATACCTATTTACTTCCTTCTTCCCTGTTCTTTCTATAACCTCTCTTTATCTCACGTTTTAAAAGAACTTGACTACCCGTCACTTTTCTTCTTCCTCTCCTTCTTTCTTCTCTTCTCTCTTGCTTTTCCTCTCCGTGTCAATCTAATATATCAGTCCGGGGGTATTGTCTCCATTTACTAAGAGATTTCGCTCTGAAGAGATGAATATATAGATATTCACGAAATAAATTATAACCGAAATGAATTTGTATGGTTTCCTTCTTGATTATTGTTATTATTATTATTATTATTATGCTGTGTAGTCTAAATTAAGCTCTGATTATCCCCCTTGGAATTATCCTACCAGTCATAAATTGGTAATATATATATATATATATATATATATATATATATATATATATATATATATATATATATATATATATATATATATATATATATCCCAATGTAAAGAGAGCGAAACGGATATAAATTCAAACCTTCATAACATTAATTTAAAAAGAGAGCTCAATACAAAAGTAGACCAATAATTATTTATTATAAGTTATTACATTTGAACATTTCATCAGGTGGTGATCAAAGATGCCAGTCCTATGGAAAAGCCACCCTTTTTACAAAACAATGATGTTGTGTTATTACTAACCTGCGTCTCCTGGTTGGAACGATATCCTTCTGAGCACTCAAAGACTCTTACGCACATAAATATGAAATATACAGAATATATTGATATGGATATAATGTGCATTTGAAAATATTGATACATATATAATATACATTCATATATTGATACCCATTTGTTGAATGTAAAAAAAAAAATCATCTACCTGTAAAAGTATTGAACCCTGACTAAATATTTCTAAAGTCAATGGTCAAAGTAAAAACAGAGGACGCACGCGCGTACGCCTGCGCACACACACACACACACTCAGAATTTTGAGGTTATTTTAGTGGATACATGTATTTGAGTAGACGGTCCGCTTATTTTAAATAGTGTTGATTTTGTTTACCGGTCTGAGCACTCAAAGAAAGTTGTTAAATAAAAGGTCCCCTCCGACAGGATTCAAACCTGTATTCACTTCTGTAAAATAAACCAGCATCTGATCCGGCTAATAATAATTTTTTCGCGAGAGTGCAAAATAGCAGTGTTTGAAATAAACGATGTGTCTACCCTTAAAATAATGTTTGAAATAGTATAATTATATCGGATTAAAAAATTAAAATCCATTCATTTATGTAAAATGATATAAATATATATGGGTATCTGCAAACTTTTTCAATTTTCAATGCTATATTTTCGGGTTAAAGATCTCAATATCAGGGATACAGCGTATGTAGATATAAAACTGGACTTTGAAAAGAAAACCAAAAAACGACAGTTTCTTTTATGCTAAACACACTCGTCAAGCAACTCTGTTTCAATATATATATATATATATATATATATATATATATATATATATATATATATTATATATATATATATATATATATATATACATTCTTAAACACTGTATCGACAAAAGTATAAACATATGTATATGATTATCTATATTTTCACTTCAGTATATCACCATGTTTTTATGTGTCTATTTGTGTTTTAGGTTTTTGTCTGCGATATCCATTTTCATAAGACAGCTTTATCTACCTTGCCGATTATTTTACCGATGATTTCGAATTTTGAAGTTTGCAACATGAAGTATATGGCACTACACAATCTTTCTAAATCTGTTCTATGCACGAGGCAGGTTGTTTCATTTGATATAGTGGGTGAACACAAAGTTATTAGAATCGAATGACGTGCCAGAGTTTGTTTTCCATATTTTTTTAAGCATTTTAGCCCAAGAATATTAGGCGTGACACTAGCACGCAAGGGTTTATATAGAGTAGAGAGTAGAGTGTAAAGATGCATGTTTAGGGAGAGGATTAAAGAGAAGGGCGGGTAACAAGATGAAGGTATCAGAAGATGTTGATTGACATTACACTTGAATATTTAAAGGTTATAGTTATCAGGGAAGCAAGCAAGAGGAAGGGACTTCCACAGAATGAAAGTGCGAGATAAGAAGCTTTTTTAGTAGAAGAGACGGTTACATTTAACACTTTCGACAGTGAAAGAGTGGAACCGAGATGGCAACCTAGTAGCTCGCTTAAATTCATGCAGTCTGGGAAACCAGAGAATGTACCTCGTCGAAACAGTTGCCGTGAAAATACTTATAGAAGAGACAGAGGGAAGCCACGACACGTCTGTGAGAAAGCGACGGTAGACGAGATGACAGATCAGGAGCTATCACATTGCATATCCGTCTCTGGATTTTGTCGAGGACCTCGAGACTTACAGCGGGTGCACCAGACTATATAAGACAGCAATATTCTATGCCAGGACGGATGGTTGATTTATAGATTGGAAGGATGGACTCAGATGAGAGAAACTTTTTGACACGAAACAAAGAACCATTTTTTCTTGCGGTAGTTGAAGCTATTGAGTCTATTTATTTGTTCCACCCCATATCAGAGGATCAGTTTAGCAGTGTTAATTTCTATGTCCTTGAATATCCGAATTTGTTTCGATAACCAAGACACACATTTTGACATTTCTTCTGGAATAGTCATTATCATCAAAATTTCTTTAATTTTGGTCTAAAACCGAAATGAATCCTAACAAATAACATTGATAAGCTATTAATGTCATTAAAAGTACTTTCATAATAACATGTTAATATGCAACAAAAATTTAGTTGCCATCTCTTCTCTGTTTTTCGTAATAACTATTTGAAATTGTCTAAAATAATTTGTGAATACCCTGTATATTCGTACACACACAAGTAAGTATCTCCATCTACTCTGATATATTTTCACAATCCCGTACATACGATCTGATATATGCTCACCTTTCCATAATGACAAGTGTAAGCATATATTTTTATCTTAAGTATTTCATGCAGATAGCTAACAATCTTTCTTTTGGTCAATCAATCTATTGACAAAAAAAAAACGTTGATGGATATCCCAATATTGTAGTTTCTCAATCAGCAAGCAAACAAGTGATTTCTGAAATTCTTTCAATATATTTTCATGTAGCAATTTCCCAATGTTTTACTCTAGATGATTTCCTTATTGGTGAAAGTGGTGAACAGGAAGGAAAAAAATAAAGATCATTTCTAGCTCCAGATATATCCAAAGAGGAAATTAACACCTGATCTGTCGATGGTTGCAAGCCGAAAATATTTTTTGTCATGTGTTTATATTAATAGTACTTCGATAAAACGTTTTCTTTCTTTACTAAGCTAAATATTAATTTCCAGGTTGTACAACGATGTTCACGTTATTTGGTAGGTGCTATAATTTCCAATTTTATACAGGAAAATAAGAATACAAAATAATTATTCAGCTGGATATTGAGGTTTGCTGAGGAAGAAAACGAGGTTAGGACCAGATTAGGTGGATAGTGTTCTTTGGAAGTGAAAACTGTTTAATATGTGTAGTTTACTATAGCATTCCAGATAGATGTGTGGATGCGTTTAGATAACAAACTTTATAGAAGGTTTTATTTCTTTATTTATCGTTTTTCTTATTACCATCACCCATAAAGCAAGATGATAATGTCACTAAGATATAAAGAGATACTAGGAGTTAAAGAAAATAAAAAAAAAGAGTTTAGAACGAACCGGAAACGAAATTCTAAACAGGAAACAATGGATAAAGCTTGAATCCTGTTCAAGAAACCGGCAAGTTAAGTGAACCGGACAATAAGCGAAACTATCTACTCCCATCGAAGAAAAACAAATAGTAGATAAAATTTCAGAATTTTTGTGAAGACGTTAGAAGTATACATTTGAAGTAAACTTTGAATACAACCAGAAATCAAATCCTAAAGAAGAAATAAAGGAAAAACCTCTAATCCTGTTCAAAAGACCGAGATAAAAGTGAACGACGATAGGCGAACCTCAAAAGTTGATAGATTAAAATATCGAATTTGAAGTTATATGATTTTAAAAGGATATTGATGAACGGATAGAAATTAGGTTTTGAATATTTTTAAAAATTTGTAAAAAAAAAAAAATCCCTAATTTATACAATGCCGAAAAAATGACCAAAATTTCCGGTTTGGGTATTAATTCTTATGAAAGTGGTAGTCCAGAAAATTGGCTATAAAATGTTAAATAATATTACTATAGGTTCTGTGAAATTTAGCCTTAATCGATTGCTAACTAATATATATATATATATATATATATATATATATATATATATATATATATATATATATATATATATATATATATATATGGAGTGCGATGGATAAATAGTCGTTTAAAATACGCAAAAATGAAAATAAAACTGATATCGCATTTTAAAAGATATATTTACCAAAGTTAAAAAAAATGCTAAAAAGTAAATTTATTCATTAAATTCACCATTGGCATCTACCATGACTTCAAGCCGACTTCGAAATCTCTTTTTGACGGGCTCTTTTATACAGGAAAATAAGTGAATGCTGCTATAATTTTTGCATTCAATTTATATTTTGGTGTTACAAGATTTGTTGGTCTCTCGCTCACCTGTGCCCCACACATAATAATCAAGGGGTTGCAGTCTGGGGAGTTAGGTGGCCAGATGTTAGGGGTGATGTAGTCGGAGAAATTCTCTGACAGCCATGATTGGGTTTCTCCTGCTTGTGTGGCATGGTGCAGTGTCCTTTTGCTAGACATTTTGCCGCCAGGGCAGCATTAGCTCCTCAAAGCACGATGTAGGCCTCCGTGTTGAGACTGACACCCTGTGGGAAGATGAATTCAGTCATAACGTCTTCATCTTTAATGATCACTTCAAAATCTTTGTAATCTACATTAGACTAATCCATCTCATTCGGAATCCTATGCACTATACTCACATTGACACCAAATACTCTAACATGTTCATATTGGAGCTTCCGGCGCGAATGTCAAGAGTACATCATGTCGTTTTCAAATATTTTGTGGTGTGAACTGCCACATGGTGCTCTTTCTCTCTCAGACAGTGCGAAACTTAACCTACGATACTGTGTAGTGGTCAAAATCGAAAACAGACAACGCGCATGCGCCAAATTAAAAATATAAAATAGTGACAATTTACTCGTTGAATTCTGTATTCTCTCTCTTCTGATCGATTTCGGAATCCATAAGCTATATTTTTTATTGATATATGTCTATCAGCATCTATTTATGGAGTGTATTTCCAGTGTCAGTCTTTCTTGAGTAAGTGGATGTCTTTTTTTTCCTTGTATTGCATCCCAACATCTCATCTGATGGTCTATATATATATATATATATATATATATATATATATATATATATATATATATATATATATATATATAGAAAAGTTCGGAGGCATATTCCATACGCTATTGAATGTAAATATTTACTTAAGAGGTGTTACCAAATAAGTTTATAAAATTAGAAATGTGTTAGCCACGAAATTATGGATATTTACTGGTCTATCTCTCTTTTTATGATCTCCATATCCGTGACAAAAGCCATATGACCACATAGTGATGAAAAACAGACCACTTTAAGGTACCATTACGATAATTTATTTCACCAAAATCCTTTTTGAAGGACTCCGGATCATCAGGTAACACTTCCAACAACGAAATGAAAGGAAAAGGATTTTGGTGAAATAAATTATTGTAATGGTACCTAAAAGTGGTCTGTTTTTTCATTATATATATATATATATATATATATATATATATATATATATATATATATATATATATAGATGTGCCAAAACATTATTACCGAACCGAAAAGAAATGTTATCTATTGCCTCGTAAAATCGGCGAAGGCCAGCCACCTTCCAATGTACAATTTGATGCTTTGAAAGCTGTATATTGGAAAAGATTTAAATGTTTTTACAGACTAAATTTTTTATGGACAGATTGCAACGTGAAATAATTTTCCAAAACGGCATAGCTTGTGATGTGTTCATGTGCACTTGTCGTGAATACCAGACATAGCCGTCCATGACATTAACGCGAGAAGTAAATTGAAATCTTATAGCCAAGTACGAGCCAATAGAAAAGCTATCATGGCACAAAATCCATATAGCTTTAATCAAGATGAAGTAATATATATATATATATATATATATATATATATATATATATATATATATATATATATATCTTTATGCATGTATATATATCACAACAGACAATCATTGGTAACTACAGACAAATATATATCAACGAGAGTGTCTTCCTAGTTCTTGCGAGCGTCATCAATGAAAGACAGTCGTCTGTTGCTATGTTTCGCCTTTTCACCTGAATATGGTAGAGAACAGTCCAGGTGTGCATCTTTATAAGGGTGAAATTATGGCTCCAGCGGGCGATGCTGGGAAATATATTTTTGCTGTCATTCATCATGTTTCACCCAGTCGAATGTGAGTACGATAACACTGTATTTCCGACCAAATTCTTCAGATCACAATCTTACTGGCATATGTGTAAGTTAAAGAACTCACTGAAAACATGAAGCAATTTTTCAATACTTAGAAAGTGCATAGCTGAACGGAGAAGATTTTTTCGTGGCACACACACACACACGCATATATAAATATATATATATATATATATATATATATATATATAGAGGATTAATACAAATATAAAATTTCTAGCTTAGCTGATTGATTCTATATTCAGTATCTCATATCCAAAGTTTTGTGGACGAACTCTCTATGCACAAACACATACACATATATATGTATATATCTCTGTGTGTGTTTGTGAGTTCATGTGTGTATGATATTTATACACGTCCATTTTTCGGACGGATTTCGATGAAACTGTACAGACATCTTGCCAATTTATAAATTTTTCTCAAGACCAATTTTTCAATCTCCTCCCCACACTCTGGGTTTGGCAGAAAAGTCCATAATACTGAATGTGGGTACAACTTTTTAAAAGAACCAAGGCAAGGTTACACACGAAAAAAGAAATGTACTGGATGAGTTGATGCATTTTGCACTTAATTTAAAACATAGTTCATGTTACGAGGCTTGTGTAGAGTGATTAATAGTTTTTCATGTGTCAATGGCTTCACACAAAAACATTGCAAAAACTTTAAAAATATCGTTCTTTTTTGTACTAATTAAAATAAAAAAAAACTTGAATAACATCCTCATTTTTTATCAGATTTTTCTTGAAACATTTCACAGAAACTTTTCTTATAATCAGGAAATAAGACAGTGTTCCTGTTCACTTTCCCGCGTATAACGAAAAACAACGAAAAACTGTTCAAAAGCCCGTTTTCCGGCCGTAACTTCCGGGTTTTTGCATCCGATGCTTTCCAAATTTGCTATGTAAATTACATATGACGCACAAATTATCTTGCTTGAATATTTGGTTTAGATTATTTCAGTTAAGTGAAAGAAATCTGCTACAAACTAGGTCCAAAATCGGTGTTTGCAATTTGGTTTCTTCCTTTGATTCCGTCCTAATTTGGCATTCGAACATCCTTTGATGCAAAGCTTGTTTGAGAAGGGTTATTGAAGCGTTAAATGTGAAGAAAATCCCGAAGAACATCATATGAATAACAGCTTTACAGTAAACGTGCGAAGAAGGGGAAGGGCGTTGATGCGTTTGCACTTGAAGTTGAATCAAGCTCTGATGCTTCATCCCTGTTTTTGTTTGATTATTAGATTTGTAAATGATGTCATACTATTTGAAAATTATAACGGCTATAGGAAATTTACTGAATATCTAAAACACTGGAACAATTTAACCCCGAGCAACGACCACGCAAGAAGGTTTTATCGATGGAATTCCTTTAATAAGAACAATCAAGCACTTGCGAAGGATATTCCGTAAAAATGATCAGGGACGATGCATGCAAACGGAGAGGAAGGCAGACATTTCTAGACAGGGAGTTGAGAGTATGCAGGGGTTTCCGGTTATAACATTGCAGCCATGAACCCCAGGGCAACGCCGGGTACCTTAGCTAGTACATTTATATATATATATATATATATATATATATATATATATATGTTGTAGAGTAGTTTTCACAGTGGAGGCTGTATTTCAATAAGTCGTCCTAAATTAGGTTCGACGTACAAAACGTTAGGAAATTGAAATAAGAGTTAATGACGCAACAATCTAGTTGTGATCTTTGGTACTTCAATGTTCGATATCGAGTGACTCGCTCAACACTACTCAGCCCAACTGGCCACTCCTACTACTACTGATTATCTGTGGGAGAGTCTATTACAATGGAATAGGTATTATGGTATAACAATATATATATATATATATATATATATATATGTGAATCATACACACAAAGCCAATGCATGTGTATGTAAATTCAGCAGATTAAATCCGGCTATTCCATTGTTATTTTATCCATTTTTTTTATTTCAGATGATATGTAAGCCTGTTTGTATCCATCGGCTGATTTCCTACACAAAATTAAACACACTCACAGGCACATATATGAAAATGCATTAATTATTTGGAAGCCCAGGAGAAAATCCTTCTTTTGACATAATGAAAGTTTCGTATGTTGAGACCTTCATTATGACAACAAAACTATTTCTTCCTGGGACTCCAATTACTTTTCATTTAAGAAATCTTTCCTCTACATATTGTCCGTCTTTTTATTGATGACTAGCTGTAGAGCCCGGCGTTTCCCAGGGATGTAACAGTAAGTGATAGATCAAGTATCGGCCATTATAAAGACTGAAAAATAAAATTGACAAAGATTATTGTTTAAGGTTGACGGACACGCATGTCTTAATTAGTTTTTTTTCTTTTTTTTTTTTTTACGAATTGGTCAAACCCAAACTCAAACAAAAAGATTGTTTCCAATCGTTATGAGTCTACCGATTGAATAGAATTGTATTATAAACAATTGTCTTGTAAATGAATTTTTAAAGCATTCTGCATGTGAAAATAAAGAAAAAAGTGTCCAAGACAATAAGAAACACTACCTGCCAAAAAAAAAAATCGGTTGAAAAATGTAGGAAATCCGATCCTATATATAAACGAACACACACACACACACACACAAACAACCTGGGTTTTATAATAAGTATAACTCGATATGAGTTGTCCACCTTTCAATCTCGCGATGCCTATTAATCGTGTTTTCAAATTGATTTCGTGCAAATCAATTGTGTTTTTCCAATTTTTGACGCTGTCAGAACCATTGCAAGGTAATTTTACGTAGTCCTGTGAAGTTTGTTGAAATCAGTTGAAAAATGTAGGAAATCCGATCCAATATAAAAACGTACACACACACACACATACACACAAAAAAAAATCTGCGTTTTATAATAAGTAAGATTATACCTTTATTAACCACGATTTTGTTCTGTTGGTCGAGATTCGAAACCGGTTAACTAGATCGCTTTTCTTTTTTTTCTTTTAGTTGTTATCATGCGTGGTAATAAAATAAATCTTGCCTATTTATGGCGGTTAATATATATAACTGGCTATTTGTTTACGAATGTAACTATGTGCTAACAATTTTGAAAGCTAGTCCCTCTTACAAGCCCATTTTCTATTTGTTAACAACCCACATAGGCCACCCGTGGTTTATATCGGAACTATGCAAAGCGAAACTTCGTTTCTGTTTCTTGGAGAGATCACATAATCTGGTCAAATCAAAAGTTTGGAACCAGTTCATTACTTTTAAACCCACGGTCTCAAATGCTTGTTTGAAATCAGGTCATTACTTTCAACCCCTCGGTCACGATGACTTGTAACTTCGTTTCAGCACAATCATCAACGGCTTACGAACAATTCCATCTGCACAATTTCAGTAAGAAAACTTTGACCGAACTGGTTATGGTTTTTCAGACACTTGCTAACTGAAACGCACGCTGGGATTGCCTTCCTAGGTCGACCCCCCCCCCAAAAAAAAAGCGACCATGGGGAGAACCGACCCCACGTCTCATGATTGGAAAGCAAACGTTCTAATTTTTCGGCGACCCACCGTCGAGGGTTATGCTAGCCCGAAATCACAAGTTATCATGACAGTGAGCTTGTTGGCCTTGTTCATATATGAGGACAGGTCAGAAATTAACCGAACTATTTCTACGGTAACAGAGCTAAAGTACGCATAGTGAAGCCGCTTGCACGACAAGTTATACCGTTATCGCTCATTAACGTTGTTCATTGCAGTGCTTGGAAGGAAAGGATGTAGAGTGTGGTAGTCTCACCGCACCACGGAGATTCCATCAGTGATCATAGATTGTGCAGCAGTTTTTGCCCAAGTAAAACAGTCCCCAGATCCGACAATTGCGATATTGCACAAATGTTGGCTCTTGTGACTTTTTCCTCGTTCCAAATAACAAATCCCACTTGAAACGATTTCAAGACGTCGATGAAATCCAAGCGCATGCGTCGATGCACCTGCTAGCTATTCCAAAATAATGGAATGCTTCCATCAATGAAATCGACTCTAGATAATGTCTGTAGCTTCAAAAAGAGACTACTTCGAATGAGATTAAATGCAGAATTGATAAGTGTCGTAGATTACTTAGGATTCTTATTATTGTACCAGTCTCGATACATTTTGATCTGAACTCGTATAAGTGTACTTATATTTCTGTGTGTGTCTACTTGTGTATTTATGTACATCATTATACATGTATATATGTAGTATTATGGTGGATCTATATTTTTCCGTTTAATTCTTTTTTTATGATATTCAGCGAAAATTTTCTGAAAATGTTTCTCTTTATAACTTTGATATGAGTATCTTAGAAAAGACGGAAGTTTATTCATTTCTTAAAATTGTCTTTGATGTTTTTGAAGTGTCCAAATAAATGATCGACTTTTGCGATAATAATTCTCACTGTACATGTTCCTTCTTCAGAAATTGCACATAGAACCGAGTGTATATGCGTGGGAGGATTTCTGCCTACATCGTAAAGAAAAGAGCTGGCTCGGCCAGTTCCGGTATGTTTGAAAATAAATTAAAAGACAAATAAAAAGGACAGTGTTTTTTTTTTTCCCTAAGAGCCATAATTTGGCTGATCATCAAACACCCAACTACTTAAGAACACCGAAAGATTGCCCTTAGCCAGATTTGTTCAATTTGGAAAGCTTAAATGATACGAAGAAGCAGTGATGAAACCGTGAGAGGTTTACTGAAGTAGAAAATGGGAGGAAAAACAGATTTGCGATTGACACTGAGGCAAGTGATACACGCTGACGATGTCTATGTTGGTAAACAGCGAGAAAGCTGATTAATGGATGTTGCCTACAATATCTTTCTTTTTTAATTGATTTTTTTTATTCAGTCTAACGAACCTTTTTTCATCCTTTCAAGATTTTTCTAACGTTTAATGTTTCTTTTGTCTGCCGTTCTTTTGCTCCGCCATTTTATCATTATTTCTTCTTAATTGCATTCCTAGTAAAATTTTCTTTTTCCCTTATTCATTGTTAATCAAACTTCTTCCTTATATAATTTTATCTTTTAAATATATTTCTTTTAGAATTTCCCTATACTCTAATTGCTTTCTTTCTACTATATATTAATGCTATTTCATTCTATCTTCATTTATTTCTCTATCTACATTTCTTTGTTTATTTTTACAATTTCTTTCTTTGATTTTTCCTTTTTTTCCTTTTCTTTCTTTCTCTTCCTTCCCTTCTTTCTCTTTCTTCCCTTCTTTCTTTTTGCTATTTCAGTCGAAAGAAATCAGAAAATGAACGAAGACTTGAAAAGTAAAACCATAAGAATATCTGTCAAAAGAGAAGGAAATGATCGACAAACTAAAGAACACGCATATAAAAAAAAAATATTACCACGGAAAATCAAAATAGCCGAAGCAGAAACAGAAAGAAATAGATTTTCAAATTAAGAACTTTGTAATGGAAAATAAACAGCAAACAGTTTGTTATAGAAAATAAACAAAAAAAAAAATGAGTGTTTACATATTCGCGGATAACGAAACATGGAGTTTGAAGGACGATTACAAATGAAAAAAAAATGAATTAACTACTGTCTCAAAATAAAACCTGTTTGTTGTTTGTTGATTTCAAAATAATAGGCGTGGTTGATTTTAAGTTGCAATTTAGTCGCTATTGTCTCTACCCATAAAAGTGGTGTATAATGTTTTAATCAAGTTTTAGGGGAGGAAAATGCATATCAAAATGAGTCAAGGATTATTTTCAAAATAGAACTTTTTAGAGCATTAACGCTCACTATATTATTTATATTATAGGTTTATATGCAGAAACATCTTATAAACCTCTAATTATTAGCTGACTTTTATTTTAACTTTTATAATTAGTACCAGAATTAATGATTGGCTTTAATGGAATAAAGTCAGTGGATTTATTTTTGTAATATCTTACGAACAACGTGTATGAATAATTGAGCATTTGTTAATGTATTTTTTGTAAGCATTTATTTATATTTAGCCACTACTCATGAGCGAAATTTGGTGCGGATATAATTCTCAAAAAGCTTATGGTTAAATGAAATTATCTACCCAATAGGATGTAGATAAATTAGCCTATCGTTTGGTTCACTCTCCTCTCTGGTCTTCTGAACAGTAGTAGGGATTTGTGTACGATTCCCTGTTTAGGATTTGATTTCCCGTTCCGTCTAAAGTCTATTCATTCGCTTGTGTTTTTCCAATCACCAAAATCTTCACCTCTTCAAGTTTCGAGTTAGCCATTATCTTTCTTGCATAGCCACATGCACTTCCCTACGTGCCCTTCTCACGCTCATACAACCCCACACAGTAAGGGGCTCTTGGGTCTTATATTAGGTGAAAATTAGTAAAAAAAAAAATATATCAAAATATTGTCAATGTCATTTACGCGAAACAGGACAGTCAGATTGAAAGTATATTAATAATATTTAAAAAATACACTGAGCATGTTGAATCGTTTTGTAGACATTGAAAAGAAATATGTACCTCTGCTCGAATATTGATCGCGATTAATACACAAATCCTGAATTTTTTTATTTAATACAACAATATTAAAGGAGCGATGGATAAATTGACGTCTAAAACACGTAAAAAATGAAAATAACACTGCTATCTCATTTTAACAGCGTCCTACATTGGACAACAAGGCCTCTGATCAGAAGGTGTTGAGGAGCGTGGAACCACCTCTTAATTGCTGGTGTTCCCGGGTCCACCCTGACCCGGGGTGGTAGCACCTGGAAGGATCCTAGATATAGTTAAGCCTCATAAACTGGGGTTAAAATACTATGAAAGTATAAATATAGGTTTTTATACTAAAAATACTAGCAATACATTTTTGAAAAAAATTATTACAAGCAATACATTTTTACCATCAATACGTTTTTGAAAAAAATATTACCAGCAGTACATTTTTTTAAAAAATGATTACCAGCAATATATTATTGAAGAAAAATTTTATCGCAGAAGATTTTTGAAAGAAAAAAAAATATTGCCCGCAGTACATTTTTTAAAATTATTACCAGCAATATATTTCTGAAAAAAAAAAAATTACCAGCAATACATGTTTGAAAACATATTACCAGCATTATATTTTTGAAAAAATTAATACCAGCAATACATTTTGAAAAAATTTTACCAGCAATACATTTTTAAAGAAAAAAGAAATTATTGCCAGCAATACATTTTTGAAAAAAAAATTACCAGCAATGATTTTTTTTTTAAATTATTAGCAGCAGGACATTTAAGAAAAAAATGTTACCAGCAATATATTATTAAAGAAAAATATTACCAGCAGTACATTTTTGAAAAAAAAATTACCCGCAATACATTTTTGAAAAAAATATTACCAGTAATAAATTTCTGAAAAAAATATTACCAGTAATAAATTTCTGAAAAAAAAAAATACAAACAACACATATCTGAATAATAATTATTACCAGCGATGCATTTTTTAAAATAAATACACTTTTGAAAAATAAAAAATATTACCAGCAATACATTTTTGCAAAAAATGATAACCAGCGATATATTATTTTAAAAGTATTACCAGCAATATATTGTTGAAGAAAAAATACTGCATGCAGTACACTTTTGAAAAAAAATATTACCATCAATATATTTTTGAAAAAATTTTTTACCAGGAATACATTTTTGAAAAAAAATACATTAAGAGCAATACATTTTTGAAGAAAAAGATTACCGGAAATACATTTCTGAAAAATTACCAGCAACATATTATTTTAAAAAATATTTTACCAGCAATACATTTTTGGAAAAAACGTATTGCTGGCAAAATATTTTACACTCGATAAAAACCTCTTCACAAAAATACATCAATGAAACCTGATCTACAAACTGATATCTTGCAAAGGATGTATATTCTATTCATACGAACCTATACTCAAAATCTTGCCGGCATTAAATAACAAAAGGAGGTTGATATGTCGTAAAACAAACCACACATTTTAACAGATATATTTACCTAAGTTACACAAAATAGTAAAGAGTAAATTTATTCAATAAAATCGCCATTGACTTCAACCACAGTCTCCTGAGTGCTTCGGAATCTCCTGCAACTATTCTGGACGGTCTCCTTGTTTAAGTTGGTGAATGCTGCTATAATCCTTGCCTTCAGTTCATCTATGTTACAAGGATTTTTTTTTCGTCTTTCACTCAACTGCGCTCCACAATTAAGAGACTCTGGAGAGTTAGGTGGCCATATATAAGGAGTGGTGTGGTCGCAGAAATTCTCTGCAAGTGCAGCATCGTGTAGAGTCCTGTTGCCAGATATAGGGTTTTCCAGCAGCCACCCTCTTGACCCAGGGCAGCACTATCTCCTCAAGGCACTTGATATCGACCTCCGTGTTGAGTGTGAGGCCATGTGGGAAGATGAATGGCGGCATAACATCGCCATTACTAGTAATCCCTCCATGTATGTATAGAGGGGTGTATTTGTGTAAAATAATATAATTTTTATTTATTCTCAATTTAAATAGGCAGAATGATAGATAGATAGATAGATAGATAGATAGATAGATAGATAGATATGATATGATAAAATATGGTTTTAAGGCATGCAATATTTTTGGGTTAAAGTTCTCAATATCAGGGATAAAGCATATTTAAATATAAAAGTGGACTTTGAAGCCAACACCCGGAAGCGACAGTCTGTTTTATGTTAAATTCAATCGTCAGACAACTCTGTTTCAATATATATATATATATATATATATATATATATATATATATATATATATATATATATATATATATATGTATATCATTCGTAAACACTGCATCGAAAAAAGTATATATATATATATATATATATATATATATATAATTATCTACATTTTTACTTCAGTTATATCACGATGTTTTTATGTGTTTATGTGTATTTTAGGTGTTTGTCTGCGAAATCCATTTTCTAAAGACCGCTTTATCTACCTTGCCGATTAATTTAGCGGTGATGATTTCAAATAGTGAATTTTGACAAAATTAAGGAAATGGCACTACACAATCTTCCCAAATCCGTTCTGTGAATATGGTGCATGTTACACACTAAGAGGAGCCTATTAAACAATCCTTTATCAATATATCTCTTATGTTTAACCAATCGATTCTAGAAACAGACCAGCAAACTGGCTTTTGCTGCTGTGCTTTTCGTATCAAGATAATTTACAGGCTGGAGTTGCTAGCCACATGCCTAACAACGATCGAAGCCATGATTTTCCTACTCCGAGAACTGTTGCCAACAAAAGCCGGAAAGTCAAGTTTGCTCTCCTGAGGCCTTCTAAATGCACGAGCGTTATTGATTTTTAAACAAAAATTACAGTTATCCCGCTTGATCTTCAAAAACCTTTTTTTAAATAACAGCGTCCGTTTTTAACTTAAAATTTACAATTCTTATTTTCAATCATATTTTCAAACTTAAATGTTATCCTGGGCCTAAATTCAAATAAAAAATCAAACTACAATTCATTTAAATACCTAGCAACAATAATAATCTATCCTAACAATAAAATATCTCGCGATAACCAGAAATAGTAAACAAACGGTTTAACCACAGATTTGCACACGAAGATTGCGAAAAGCATGAAACTCCGTGTTTTGCAATCAATTAGGGTTATATATATATATATATATATATATATATATATATATATATATATATATATATATATATATATATATATATATATATATATAAGTCAGTATATGAAAGTATGTGTCTCAAGTCTTTGTTATTTTCTGATTATAGTATATACATATCTATATGCATTATGCTACATATAATTATATTTTGATTTTTTTATTTCAATGCGCACACACTGTCGATATTCGTGGACAGTCATTTTTTTAAAGGCTGCCTTTTCCTGACAGAACTGTTAAAATCTTTCCTTGGGATTTCATTCCAAACGAACCACTGTCGTAGAACAATACAG
The DNA here is from genome assembly GCA_903632075.3 of Acanthosepion pharaonis. Taxonomy (NCBI): domain Eukaryota; kingdom Metazoa; phylum Mollusca; class Cephalopoda; order Sepiida; family Sepiidae; genus Acanthosepion; species Acanthosepion pharaonis. The sequence continues at coordinate 1,255,435 of CAHIKZ030000901.1, read as the reverse complement.
AGCAAGGAACCTCTCCTTTGCAGTTTACAATCTTTACCGAACCGAAAATACAGCCAACCAACCCACTAACCAACCAACCATGAGCGTCCAACATCGAAATACATATTATCACTTCTTCGTCATCTGAAGACTAAGCATAATCCCTAATACCATCACTGGCACCCCACCAGAATTTTCTTCTGTAAATAACAAAAAAAAAATAGAAGAAATATCTTGCTTCCTTCTGACTATTTCTTTTACAACAACTACCTACATCCTCTCCTTGGTGGGTTGCGCTTGTCGTCTCGCTTGCGTTTTCACACCCAACCTGATCTCCATTTACTTTTTTCTCTACTCTGACTCCATCACACTGTTGACGGTTAGACAGAATTAGTCCCTTCAGCGCGCATCGCTCCGTGTGTCGCTGTTCTCGATCGGTTTAAAAATATGGAGTGTGGGACTGGAACGAAACGCAATTTCAGAAAATAATTCGCCAGTGTCTGTGAAAACATAGTGGAGGCTTGTGCAAAACGGTGGGGAATAAGAGCGTATAGGCCAGCTTCTGCGTAGGAGAGATAAAATAACAACGTGGCTGAAAAGGCGAAAATGAATGACAGCCAAAGAAAAAGACAGTTATAATTGAACAGGGATATAAAAAGAAAAAAGAAAGAAAGAAAGAAAAAAAACGAACGAATGAACAAGGAAAAAAGGATGAAAAAGTGAATTAATAGCGGGGTGGGGTGCTGAAAATTTCCTAAAATGACAATTTCGGTGACAAAATATCAGGATACTGACTTTGGGAATTGATTCCGTTCGAGAATTTTATGCTATCCACTTGTATAGCGAAAAACAAATATAAGATTGATTGATTTGTTTTTTACGGGTTATCAAGCCTTTTCAGGTTAGTTAAAGTCAGAAAATATTTTTAGATTCTAAGATTTTTATATATATATAATAATGTCTTAGTTATATAAATCTTACTAATTATCTGGTAGTGGGGAGTAGAAGTGTATTCATATCCTTTCCTAAGGGTATTTGCTCGTAAGTGAATAAAGAATTCAACTGCCGACTCACCGATTAAAAATTACGAACAATTATCCATAACTCTAGGTGTACATCCATACTTACAGCGCGTGGTATTCACAAGCGGTTATCCATCTAGGTACTGACCAGGCTTGGCATTTCTTAACTTCGGGGATCGTAGGGGAACCGGTACTGCAGCATGATATAGCCTTAATTTCCCAAATATAAAGTAGACATAATCTCGGTTTCTATGATAGCTCTGTTTGCGTTTAGTTTCCCATTTCGGCTTTCTTTATAATATAGACATTGCATACAACTATATTTTGTTGTGGTTTTCCTCTATTTGCAGGCTTGGTGTTGGTACGTCTTCATCACCTCTTTCTTTGTTTACTCTCTCTCTCTTTCTCTCTCTCTACATATATATATATATATATATATATATATATATATATATATATATATATATATAAAAAAACACACGAGGCATCTTTGAATGGTTCTCGGACTGTATGTGCTTTGATTGTACCATCCATGGTTTTAAGACGGTAGGCTTTGTGCGATAAACACGGATTTACTTATTAAGCTATATTTTGTTTGTTGTAATACATCAGCAACCTCATATATATATATATATATATATATATATATATATATATATATTGTGTGTTTAAAATGCGATTCAGATATCATTTCTGTTGTGGATTCCGGGATGAAATCCGGTCTCAAATGAATGACAAACACAGGAATGAAATATAACAAATAAGTGTATTGACGTAATAGTACAATTGGTAATAGTAGATCCAGAAATGCGGTTAGTATCAATAATAATATATATACAGTCTGGGAAATTCAGTATTGAAGTAGGACTTCCTTCTGAGTCTACGTGCTCGCAACTGTGACTCCTACAAAGAGGTTACCTCACACTCTTACTCTCTCAGTGTATCACTGTATCAGTGTATCTCTCCGTTAATCTCGGGTATTCAACGGTAGCAGTACAAGTACACACTGGTCGAGTCCACTTGTATGAAAAAGGGGTGGACCCCATAACAATTTCAGATACATTTTGAACTAACCTCGTAACTTTAATAGAAGCGCTCAACTGTGATTTATCTTAAAACTATGCTAAGTCGACCTTAATTACAGAAGAGAGAGAGAGAGAGAGAGAGAGAGAGAGAGAGAGAGAGGCGGGGGTAAAAAAATCTGGTTTGATCGGCAGTATAAGTATGAAGTCACAAGTGACCTCGCCGAGGATTGGAGAATTTTTAAATTCTGTGTTGTGCTCAAGTCCTCGGCGAGATCACTCATGACTTCGTATTTATACAGCTATCGACGCCTTGTGAACTATTTCATATACCCTGTGTCACCTCCATAGCTTGGGTGTACCTGTAGCATGATATTCAGGCAATTACCAACGTTCTTGAACGCTGTGATCATTTTCCAATGTTGATATTATGAAGAAGACGCTTCATTGAACAATCGAACACTAGTCTCATGGTCTAAACCCTAACATTCTAACAACCCCACCACACCCCAACTTAATAATAGAGTAAATACAATGGGATTACTAATCACAAGATCGAACATTATGCCATGAGAAAATAACATCATAAATCTGTCAAAACCTCTGAAACTATTGCACATTTATTATTGCATTCATTTTATTTGTTCACATATATAGATGTTCGACATTTTACTTGCAACATCATCACTTGACAAGACACCAGAAGTGTTGAAACAAAATGGCTATTTTTGTAGTAATGTTATAACATACTTATGTTTCAATTTTTAAATAAATATAAATGTAGATGTTACAGTGTTTGGCACAATGTTCTTTTCTTTGCTACAGAAGAATTAAAGCAAAACTGTCTTGTTTGCTTGTTCCAGTTTTCAAGTCTCAATATAAGGCCAGGCTTTTAAATGGTGTTTTCAATAAACAAGATCTCCGTAGTAAGAGTGACGTAATTCTCTTTTGCTGATTTTATGTTGAACTGGAATTAAAGAATAAGTTTTTTAACAAGATTCGATCATTCATATTTTGATTCACATGCACAAATTTTACTATCTATCATCTAATGACAAACATGGAGTTGGAATAAAAATGTTAAATAAAGAAATCCAAGTTAAAAATTAACATTATTAGCCGGCTCGAAAAGTACTTACGTTTTACGACAAAAGGCTATATATTTATAAAAGGTAAGTAAAATGTATTTAGATATTATTAATAAAAAAATATAACCGTCTATATTGTCAATGACTGCATCCCAACGAAAAGAAAAAAAATATGCGATTCCACGTTTAAAAACTCTGGACTTTTTTCCGGAAAAATAAATGAAAGGGTGTTTTCAACTTCTTTTTTTTCTGAATGTTATTAATTGTATAAAATATCAAATGAAACATAAAACCTGTAGGTGCTAAATCCGGTATATATGGTTGATGCTCAAGAATCTCCCATTTTAACGTGTGTTGGCTTCGTTCTATTGATTGCGACCTACCATTGTCATGCTGGATAATAAAATTTTCCCTTTTTACAAAAGGAGGAGAGTTTCAACTGCTTACGAGATCATTTTGATGGTATCAAAAGGCTTCAGTGGTGCTCCTTCAAAAGACCCTAACAGTCAACACCTTTCATATTCCACCAGACACAATCAAGGAATACTGGGAGTAGAACCCTTTTTTTGGTATAGATACTAGCTTCTCATTTTATGATATCCACGATATTTGAAATTTTTCTGTTGGCATGCAAAACCCATTTTTCATTACGTGTAAAATCTGTCTATATATTTCTGAGATTAGGTATTATGCGCTCTATTTACATTATGCGGACTACTGTCTTCCTATTTGTTGCCATATTTATCACAACGTTTCGGCCGTTGTACGCTCTGGCTTTCTTCAGGTGGTTGGAATGTCGAACTGAACCCTTTATTTCGCTCGCTGGGGTAGACTGTTCTAGTTCCACGTGCCATGTCTAATGGATGTCATTTTACCTCAGTATAACACGAGAACTAAGCAAAGTTTAATAAAGATTCTTTTTATCGACCGTTGACAAACAAACTTATATTTCCTCTTTGTTACTATTGCCTATACTTAAGTAAGTTATGCAAAGAAAATAAATGTAAGATTAAAATAATCGCGTCATATATGGAGGTGCAAAATAGAATGAAGGACTGTGTGGAACGAATAAGTGGACTAAACCGTTAACAAAATAATGTAATGACGCAAATAAAAATAAGACAGGAAATAGGAATCTGGTATTCTCGAAAGAAGCAAGATTTGTTTTGAAGGAAACAAATAAAGGACATATACGAAAACAAATGAGGGAAAATAAGGATTTTGAATAAAAAAAAAAGACCTTAAACCCAGTTCTCAAACCCTGTTAAGTCAATATAACAACCAAGAAAATGAACACTAGACGGTTATTGGTTAAAGAGAAGCCGGAAAAATGTTAGATAAATATAATGAAAACAAAATGAAAAAAAATCCGATGCCTTTCTCTAAATAGAAATGAAACAGAAAACAGAGAGAAGATAACATTTTAACATAAAATTCATAAGAAACTATCAGTAAAATATACACACACAACTATGAACGATTTCAAACCTTTTTTTTCTGTCTAACACGAATATGCACAACTTATAATTCTCTGTACCTAGATATCAGAAGAGCAAATTCTATGGAAAAATAGTCCAAATTTCAGAATGTTTTGCATTTAGTTTTCAAATACATAACCGATTATCACCTTTCTTCAGTACAACTTGTATTTTACTAAATATCACCCACTACAAGGCTGGAGAGTCACTCAAGGTAAAAGCAAAGTCGAAATAGTAATGATGAGAGGGGTGTATAATATGGAAAGGAATGTGGTAGGAAGTGGTGATTAGGTGGAGTAGGAGATTAGGTAACGACCTGATATTGACTTGAAGAGCTACAGATTAAAGTGCTCAAGGAAGTAAACATGCAGGAGTCTGCAACATAAAGTGGCAGTTCTTGGTGAAAAACTGACCGAGTGGAACTACCTTCTTATATCTAGACCACAGAGGATATAAGTGTTGTTCGGCTGCGTGGGAATATAATGGCGTGTGCGAGATGTGAAGTGGTGGAAGAAAAGATTGTAAAAAGTTACAGAATACTAATATCTTTATTAATACATGTTAACATATTGAAAGCAATTTCTAGTTGATTTGTGGAGAATTCTTGCTGAAATTCGTTTTTTAAAGGATACAGGGTACAGTCATTCGTTTTTTAAAGGATAAAGGGTACAGTCATTCGTGTTTTTAAAGGATACAGGAAACAGCTTGTTGGTTTTTGTTTATTTTTTTTGTTTTTATTTTGCAAAGTCATGTTTTACTCATATAGTTTAGTGAATGTTTGACAATCTTCACACAGATGAAGAAGAAACTTGAACCTACAGAAATTTGGTTCTATAAAATGATGCTGAGAATATCTTGAATCTGAGAATGATACAATGGAAAATAAATATTTATACTTAACATCAACAAAAGACAGTTGAAATTTCTATGGCACATAATAAGAAAAGGGGCTCAGAAAATTTGGTACCCACAAGAAGCATTGACGGCAAGAACATAGGAGAACAACGCATAAAATAACTGGTGATCTTGAGTAAATGTATGACAGATAAGGGTTTGGGAGAGATAGCAATATATATATATACAAATGAGAGGAATTCGGGGAGAGCCATGACCGTAAACCTCCTGAAGAGACATAGCACATAGACAAGAAGATTGAATTGATATGCAGGGTTTTTTTTTAAATCATACAAACATTGTGACACAAGATATAAAATGTGAATAAGGGAAGTTGTTTTTTTGAAAGTAATATATTTAAATTTATCTGGTCTCAATCACGGACAACGGACCTATTCCCAAATTAATGTTCCTTCCACCAAAATACCACATCTCAGTCATACTACAAACACCCTGATGGCACAATTCTCCCAAGTGGTCATAACTAATCCCATATGTACTTTTATTTCTAGTGACTGGGATGCTAATAATAACACAATTAAACCTGCCCCAAATACAGATTTGCATTGACAAAACATATTTAAAAGAAACAATATAAAGATTAGTATTATTTTCAGAAAGCATCTCACGATCAAAATCGTGGCAGAAATAACATTTAACTAGACGATAAAGTGCGGGACTGAATCAGTAAAATAAATTACTCATATAGACAGTTATATAATGAAGGACACATTTAGACACAGTAACAAAACGAAAAGTACAGTCATATATCCGAGAAGAGAATGTAATTAAAGGTATATAGAACTTGGATAATAGCCGAAGAAGGTACATACTGTTATATGAATATTGAGAAAGAGAAGTCCCTGTCACTTAATATGTTAGGGGTTGGGAATTAAAATAAAGAAAAAAAAGTAGAAATAAAAGTGGTTGGTACTCTCCTATCCTCTTGCTACATTAAAACAATACAGAAAAAGTCAAAAATAAAAATTACTTAACTAATCAATCACAGCTTGATGTGACTAAATCCTCAGAATCAACGTCCTGATGACACTTCAGATCAACATTTTCCCGCCAAGACAGCGCAGCGTTCTTGTTAGAAAATAAATAAGACAATATTATAAATAATGCTCTATAGAGTTGTATTTAAACAAGACTTTAATTTAAATGGGCCTAGAAATGACGACGATTCCATTTCGTCACAATGGGTTGTTTATTAATTAATGGTAAAGGCTGAAAAATAAGAGAAGAGAAAAAAAAATTGAGAATATTTTAGGGAGACGTATAAATATGCCAATTTTAGAACAGGGATGAGTGGCTAAAACAATATAAGACAATAAAATAAATAAAAAATACACGTTTCTTCGCTGAGATGAAGGACATCACAAGAAGAGTTGGGAATTGAAGGGTACGAGAAAAAAAAAACTTAAATTTCAATCTCTTTTTGAAATAAATCTGACCAACATGAATTTATGGATTACTCCGCTTGCCAACAAGACGAAAAAAATCGTTTCATATTTATTAAAGACTAGCAGCATGGCCCGGCGTTGCCCGTGCTTGATTCAAAAATCGTACGACTCATACAGCAATCGCTATCACTTGACTTAAAATATTTTTGCCCTTCCTTGCCTTTAAAGGGGTACCCTTTGCCGTGCTGATGTTGCTACTAGCCTTACTTCTTGCCTATCTCACACTGCAAATTTTTTCTAAGCTTTATACTAAACATTAAATCTTTTACGAAAAAAAAACTAAACAAGATGAACACAAAACGGTCAGCTTTAAAAAAAGGACTCGTAACTGGAAAAACCGAATGAAAAAAGAATGTTAACAACAAATACTTTTTCACAGTTCTGCGGAATCAGAATCAACGTTGAGTTTAAGCAAGCGAATGAGCCAATTGGAGTAAAGTGCCATACAGATTTAAATTTTTCCCACTTGTGACGAATGCAGCTATCAAATTTTTTTGCATGCAAGCATGTTAGTTAACATTCGCGTCAGTCAGGTGTTGGCTCTCACGCTGGCCAATAGAATCTTCCTGCCTATTCATGGCAGCCAGCTATTGGCTCTCACTGTGGCCAGTAGAAAATGGCCGCAAACTACATGAAAACTGCCGTAGAAGCATGAAAAAATCGATTATTTCCACTATCGATAGGAGTTAGGAAATGCAAGGTCAGTCTTGGCCTTCTTGCTAACTTGTAGCATGTGCATGTAAATTTTGGTGCAAATCCATCGAAAATTGCGGCCGTGCATTCGTTACACACCTACACACATCCTACCTTTTATAGATAGAGATTAAGGGATGTAACGAAAGATTAAAAGATGTAGATCATGTATTTAAAGGAATGGATGATTTTAAAATGTAGATTCGTAAAAAATGCAATGATGATGTGTAAAAGAAACGATAATAAAATCATAGAAATAAGAAAAAAATAAAAGAAATCATAAAACAATCAAGAAGAGAAATACACAGTTTCTCACTTATCAGAGAGGCTCAAAAATCTTAGAAGTTAATAGACAATTGAAAAGATCCTTTCGATATAAACAGAAGTATCTTCTATGTTTCTATTGTAGGCCTACTGGCAAGTTAAGACAACCAACAAAACAAGAGATAACAAACATATATATATATATATATATATATATATGTGTGTGTGTGTGTGTGTGTGTGTGTGTGTGTGTGTGTGTGTGTGTGTTTGTGTTAGATGTACAGAGGAATCTCGGTTGTCGATCGTCTCAAATGTCGAGCAAAGTCGGTTTTCGAACAGAAAATTCGAGATTAAAATGCCTCCGTTATCAAATAAAATTTCGGTTCTCTTACAACATAGCCGAAGCGAGTTACCACGAACAGATTAATTTCTGAGTCGACCACCGTGTTTTTCCGTGATTTTCCGTGTTTTTCCGCGATTTTCTTTTCCGGTTTATTGCAATGTGACTTTTTTTTCCTCTACATTGATTCCTTTTGGAAAAATATTAGGTTGGTGCAAAAATAATGACGTAATAATGTTGTTTTTTGACGTTAAAAAATACGTCAAAAAACGACATTATTACGTCATTATTTTTGCAACCAACCTAATAGTTTGGGTTTACGAACATTTCGTGTTACGAACGGCCTTCAGGAACGAACTAATTTCGTGAACCGAGGTTCCACTCTATAAGTATGAATGGCGGACACTATTTACATTATTCGGGCTATTGTCCTCATCTATGTTACCATATTTATCACAAAGTTTCGGCCTTCGTCAGGTGGTTGGAATGTCGAATTGAACCCTTTATTTCGCTCGCTGGGGTAAACTGTTTTAGTTGCACGTACCATGTCTAATGGATGTCAGTTATCAGTTATCTCCCGTTAATTCACCGCTCCAACTTCTCCACTGCCTTAACCAGGTATTGAACTCTCAACTCTTTGGGTTCTGTTACTGGATCGAACCAACGCCTTTATTCACTGTGCCATGTGTCTTTAAGGAAATAAAGGGTTCAGTTCGGCATTCCAACCACCTGAAGAAGGCCTGAGTGTACACCAGCCGAAACGTTGTGATAAATATAGCAACAAAGATGAGAACTATAGTCCGAATAATGTAAATAGTGTACATAATACCTCATCTCAGAAATATAGACAGATACTGATGAATGACGGAGTTCAGAAATATGAAGACATACTTATATAAAGAAAGTTCTATGAGAAATTACTGAAGTAATTTCTTTAATAATGTTTGTTGTCTTTCTCAGTTGTGTATAATAGAAGATAACCAGTGAATGTTGTATGTGTTACGGTTTTTTGGGTATATACTACCTATAACTAGTGAGCGAGTCAGAATGACTTATTTCCCTTTGTAGTCGACCAGTGGAAGGTTGACCAATCAGAAGCCGCCCAACACTGTATTCGTCGGGTATAAAGGCGGCCATCTTGTTTCGTCTACCGGAAGGACCAAAGGCGACCAGGAGAAGGATGAACTACACTCTGCTGTGATATCCACTGCGAACCTAAAGTACGCTTTCCTACTGTCTCCGAAATATTCACTGCCAACCTCTGGATTCAATACTCGAGGACGACCGTCATGAAAATGTCTAACAGTATGAATATCAAGAACGAGAAATAGAATTTTAAAAGCAAACCGAAATTCATTTTAAAATAATTCAGACCTGAGATTCTTGCCTATACCAAGAACAGTTGGAAAAAAGATCTTCTTTTCCCAACATTTCTTGTACAAAAATAAGAATAAGAATTAACGATAAAGGAGGGGAACGCTAATATATGTCAGATACAAGATTGGAAAAGACATCTTGTTTTTGTTGGAGAGAATGAAAAGAAGGATTTACGGAGCAAAAAGTGAAGAGGCTGGGATTGAGAGAAAAACGGCGGGGAGGTTATATTAAGGGGAGGCGAGGGAGAGATGGAAAGATAAACATAAATAGAAAAAAAAATGTGATGAAAAAGCGAAAGTTGAATTGTTTGGAAATGATGGCCGCAGAAAATAGGGAGGGCTTAAGTGAGATCAGGGTGGATAAAGGTCCAACCGTGGACGTTGGACAAGGTTTAAGAGGAATAATGCAAAAGAAAGAAGAGAAAATATGAGTAAGTGAAACAGAGTCAAAGAAAAGAGCAAAGATTATAAAGGGAAGAGAAAAGACAGTAAACATAGTCTCAACAAATAAAGACAAACGAAGTAATAAACACTTGAAGAAGGAAAAGTTTATGGAGAATAAACGTAGACAAGAAGGAATTTAAAAAAATAAAAAATGACGAAAACAGGAAAATTGAAAAAAAAATAATAGATAAATATATCAATATGGTTATGAAGGAAAATAATGAAATGGAACGAGTAGAAAATATTAAGATAAATAAACACGAGTTGAAAAAAAGAAAAAAAAAGATAAATAAAACAACGAAGAAAAAGAACGACCACAAATGGCTGAGCATAAAATAGACAATAAACCGATAACGCTAATAATGAACAGTATACAGAGTAGAACAATAAGTGAGCGTTAGGAATGAAAACAATAAGAAAAGTAAAATGGCAGAAGAAACGGACAACGAAAAGGCAATCAGTAGAAGAAGAAAATGGAGGAAATGAGACACAAGAAGAAGAAGACGAAGAAAATGATTAGAACTGGCATGGGTGAAGAAGGCCTAGTACACAACACCAAATCTACACATCATGGCGGCTGTTCAATTACTGCTTGTCCGTCCGTCACGGACACACCAGTGCTTCAGGATGTGTGCGCGTGATGGTGAAAATTGAATCTTCTTACGCTCTGATAAAACGAACTGCGCATGCGCAAGCCCAGCTTGGTCGGCCCTCACCTGACGCAATCACAACCAACACGTAGCTTTATATGTGAGCAAGTATAAAATACTATTCATATTCAAAGCTCATATATAAGAATACGTATTTAAAGTGGCTGCATACATAGATAAGCACTAATATAATGAATTTACGCACACACGTGTGTGTTTCTGTGTACATATATACAGGCTAATCTAAATATAAGTATATACTAATAATAGTAATCTATTTTTTATTTATGTACGTTCGCACACACACATACATATATACATACATATAATATATATATATATATATATATATATATATATATATATATAATTAAAACAAAGTACATATTCCTAAATGCAGACATTAAACGATTTTGTACAACTAGTACATATAATGTGAAATATATTGTCGTTTGTGCATAGGACAATGAGGTGATGGAAATTTTTAATCCTGAATGAGAGAAACGTTTTAAGACTGTGAGGTTATTGAGAGGATGTTCTATTGTAGCCATATTTACCCAGACATGACTTATTGTGAGCAAGATTTAGTTCCTAGCGTGTCAAGAGAATATATATGGCATGCTGGGAACTAAATCTTGCTCCCAAGATGTATGCATGTTTGTAGGATGTAAAATAATATCTGAAACAAAGGTGAGACAAAGTGGAAAAGCTTATAGATGACTAGTTTCCCCGAGTTGAGTTGTGGTGGGTTCGGTTTCTTCAGCTCGGAATAAAAGACAAAACTGTCTGAGGAAAATTCGTTGGATTTTTTGAGAAGAGCAATAAAGTGAATTACCTTATTAGACACAATTTTCTCTCTCTCTCTCTCTCTCTCACACACACACACACACACACAGAGACATACATATATATTCGATAGAGAATGCTGGATTTTAAATCAGACCACTCTGAGTAAGTTACATATTTTTTTCTCTCTATTCGGATATTGCATTGCCTTACTGTTGCTTTTGCAATGATTGGTAATATAATGTATGAGCCTGGTCTTAGGTCTATTGCCAAGAAAAACAAACAGACCAATAACATCTGACAAGGTAATTTAATTTATTTCCCTATTATCCAAAAAATATCTAAACTTTTGTTTACACATAGTTTTGTCTTTAATTCCAACATTTAGGAGCCGAAACAACACATTTTACATCGGCAAAAAACACGTCGTCTGTAAACTTTTCTACTTTTCGCATCCTCTCCACAGGGATGCTCGCACACACACACACACACACACACACACACACACACACACACACACACACACACACACACACACACTCACATATATATATATATATATATATATATATATATATATATATATATATATATATAGTTAGTCTATGAAAAACTAGGTAATCCGTATGGGTAGACCCAAGGAGGATAAAATCGAGAGAGCTCAATGTAAATCCAGAAAATGTCTTTTCATTTTTCGTTTCAACCTTTGGAAGTAAATTCTGATGATCCGCAGTCCTTTAAAAAGGCTGTGGTGAAATAATTTATTACATGGAACCTTAAAGTGGTTTGTTTTTTATTTAAATTAATATATATATATATGGACGGCCAAAAGTAGATTTTCCCATTTCCAATAATAATAATAAACAGAAATTTCTACCTCCCCATACATGACTCTGCCCTTCGGCCACTGATATAGCCACTTTTCTACCTAAAATTTCCAGTTTTTTTCTTCAGCACCCATTATAGTTAAAGGCTCGTATCGATCCCGAACATCTTGTGTCCATGGATCTCGCGTAAGCTTGCTATAATGTGTCGCACCAGTCCTCTGGGGTGAAATGAATGGTGTTTCTCACGTTGCTAGCCCCGGCAAGAATTTGTGGTGTGGACTTCGCGGATGGAAGGAATCTTACGATACGAACGTTATTCTCATCAGGATCTAGTCTGCTTCTTTGGGGATCAGATAAAAATGAACATCAGATCTGCTAGAAAGCGTTTTCTATCAATAGTTTTCAGCGAAAGTTGGGTGAAAGTGGCGAGCTTGGTTCGTGTGAACCTCCTCAGTTTGTTTTTGACTCCTTTTATCTTGACTGGATCAGCCTTTTGATATTTCTCCGCCCCTGTAATTTATTTTGCTCTACTAATGCCTTTTGTGAGCGAGCTTCTTGATTCCACCTATAGACAGAATACAGCGACCGCTCTTAATTTTGTGGGGTGGAGGGGTCCTACTAACATATTATATTTTATTTTGATGTCTTAGTTTTAGTTTCGCTTTTTGGGGTTCACACTCTCTGAAAGAAAGGAAAAAAGTAAAAATAAATAAGGACATTCAGAATCTATGGAGTTTTTATGCCATGAGGTTGTTAGTATGTTCCCTGTAATGATGTGGTATCATGGTGTATGTTGGTTTGAATTGTGATTGATAAGTTCTTGTGGTGAATGAGCAAATTGTAATGGTGAAAGAGTCGTGAATCTGATTAGCTATGTCTAGGAGAGTAAGTGCTATCGAGCCTCTCACCACTTTCTCTTTGGCTTTATACCGCAATTTATACAAAATTCCTTTACATGACCCGTAATCTCCCATATTGTCTTCACGTGCCCACCAAGGCAGTAGACTCTCTCTTTGAGATCTTCGCACTGTTTTGGCTTGGGGCTAACATCCCAGTGGTTCAGATCATTCCTCACCCTCAAACGACCTCATAACTGATCTCAAACCCAGGACGTGTCGGAGTCCATTCACCGATACGTTATTCGATGGCTCTACCCTGGTTATAATCTCTCTGTCCCACTGTGTTGGGCATCCGGCACCTGGCGGATTTATCCATACTTCTTCCCCAGTCCTGACGGATGGAGGCGTCTCATGGTTACCGGCACATCTCTTGGGTTTCTCCACGTGTATTTAAATATATCCTATTGTGTCACTGTTTCCAATTTTGTCCGGACTTAGGCAACATATTTTGCCAAAACACCGCTACGGTGGGCGATGTTTCTCCCCTTTCAGCAATGACCTTTACCGTTAGGTGATTTCTTTCGGCAATCCCACTTCCACCGGGCCTGTCGATAATCCTCAAATAATACCTGACTCTTCATCTATCACACATTGCTCGACGAGTTTCCGAGCGAAATGCCACACCATTGTCCAGCCTCCGGTCCTCACTCTAAAACAAGAACACATCTATCGCCTGTTTCGTCCATTTGGTGGTCACCTAGATATCCCCTGGTTCATGTGAACTGTCAAGCGATTGACACCTAGTGCACAGATACATTTGTGACACCCGGTTCAATATTACGAATCCCATGTGATACAAGCAGCTGAACGTCTTTAATCACTCGTGCCCTATGCAGCAGAGTTTCTGAGCGAAATGCTGCACCATTGTCCAGCCTCTAAAAAAAGATCACATTGAACATTTCCGCAATTATGATTGCGATTTCCGTTCGGATCTCTTTCCAAATCACAATCCTTCCAGGACCACACTCTACCATCGTCAAGTACAACTTTACGCTGTAGTGCGTCACATCTATCGCCAGTCTCGTCCATTCGGTAGTCACCTAGATATCCCCTGGCTCATGTGAATTGCCAAGCGATTGACACCGAGTGCACAGATACATTTGTGACACCCGGGTCAACATTACGAATCCCATGTGATAAAAGCAGTGCAACGTCTTTAACCAATCGTACCCTATGCAGCACACTGAAATTGTTCCCACTTTGCCTTTCATCCAGTTTTTCTTTATTCGCGTCCGAAAATCGGCTTTGTTCCTCTGCGAAGTCTTAAAAGATGCTCGTAAATCCAATCCGGATTCAGTTAATAACTCTTTCAGTATCCACAACCATCGCCGGATAATCATTTCTGCAGCACCATTTGTCCGGACCTTCTTTCTTTCTGTAATCATTGAACCTATCCAACTCAGAACAGTGACCAAATCAGTCCTGATTTCCAGATCTTTTATTCTCCATTTCAAAGCCAGATTAAAACCATTTATCCCGGCATCCAGATCTATCACATTGATATGCTTGTAATCATATTTTTTTCTCAGACAGGCTGCGTCTTCAACTAAGATGGTATTTATCAATTCACCCACAGGAATTGAATGTGGCACAAGGCCTTTTTAATGTGGGTATGTCCGAGCCCGTAGGCCCAGAACTAAGATGCCGTCAATTTCTACACTGACATCCATAGCGACTCTGCTTCCAACTTTTTATGTGCCATGTCATTTCAGGATGTAGGCGATCATGGATCTCCACCCCGCTTTATCCCTTGCAGCTCTCAACAAGTTCCTTCCCTCTGCCATATCCCCCAGACCACGTTCTATCATCCACCTGCTCAAGCTCGCTAGGTATGTCACGCACTGCTTTCCATTGTCTCTCTTTCCCTCTATTCGACCCCTGAGTATCAGATTCTCCAGGCCTTCCTTCCTCATTTTGTGTCCCAGAAACTTCAGCTACCTCTTTCTGATGTTAAGCATAAGCTTTCTCCTTGTTCGCAACCTCTCTAAGACCTCATCATTGTTCACAGGCTTGATCCATGATATCCTCAGCATCATTCTGTAGAACCACATCTCCGTCGCCTCGAAACTCTTCTTCATCACGCCATATTATACCCTTTGCTGATTTTGGGTCATGCCACATTCCTTGAAATGGGTCCTGCTTTCTCACCTCTTCTGCAATTTCTCTTATCACAGTAAGTGTCTCACTATCCACTTCCTCTTCCCAGTTCAATCAGCCGTCCATTTTATATAGCTGCACGTCGTTCTATGCCATCCAGCGATAGGGCAATGGCCTATCAGTCTTCCGCAGATTGAAAACAGCTCACATTTGATAATGTACCTTCCTACACCTGGAATCTCGTTTCCATTGCATTCCAGATCTCCTGTCATATCTTTATGTAATCAAAGGCCTCATACTGACCCACCCTTCAATGATTCTGAAGCCAAACTTCCCAAGGAGGTTGGAAAACATTTGAACGGGCACTGTTGTCTCGTCCAGCAAAATATCATCAATATAGGAATCCACGACATACCATCCATCTTTTCTAGCAATGTTTTAAGTATAGATGCCATAAAGTTTGGTGCAACATTTGGACCAAATCTTAGACGGGTCAGACAATAAGTCTTTTCCTTAAACTGTACCAGCTGGTATTTCCATAATTTCCTTGTCACATCTAGCTGTATATACGCAGATTTTACGTCGGCAATGGTGGAAAATCCTGTCCTTCGTCTCAACTTCCGCACTCATCAGACTCATATGCCATATTTCCACATGAGTGACATGACACGTACTCATTCAATTTACGGTAGTCCTGGCCTGACCTCATTTTTTGTCGTCTGAACCACCGTCATTAGCGCCAACACTCCAGCTGTTGCATCTTCTCTCGACCGTATAAGAATTCCCACTTCAGTCTCCCTCCCCACTTCTTGTTCAAACTCTGCTTTCTCTTCTTCCTGCTGTTGACGCTTGTGACACGGCACTTAATACCGGGGGCCCTGCTGTCCAATTCCGCATAATTGTCCACCTATTATTATCGAACAGAAATTTTTATCTTCAATTCTACAAGTGTTCCTTTTATTGATTTTACAGTCCGTAACCTGCTAAAATTCACAGAACCATTTTTATTAATAACAACACCTCGAAGCTGAATGATCACATCCATTCTCAACACATCGTCGATACCTACAATCAAACGGTCATTTACGATAGCATTTGAGTGTAATCGCCAACATCGTATTTCCAACGCAACAGTGCAAGTTATTCTGCATTTCATTTCGTATTTGTCAACCGCCTTTATACTATTTACATTGTTCGGACTACCATCCTCATCTTTGTTGCCATATTTATCACAACGTTTCGCTCCGGCTTTCTTCAGCTGGTTGGAATGGACGAACTGAACCCTTTATTTCGCTCGCTGAGGTAGACGGTTCTAGTTAAGGATATATGCCACAGTGGATACAGGCGTTGTTTAGATCCAGTGATAGGATTCAAAGAGTTTTGAGTTCAATACATGGTTAAGGCGGTGGAGAACTTGTAGAGGGTACTTAACAGGAGATAACTGATAACTGACATCCATTAGACATGGTACGTGGAACTAGAACGATCTACCCCAGAAAGCGAAATAAAGGGTTTAGTTCGACATTCTAACCACCTAAAGAAGGCTGGAGATTACAACGGCCTAAATGTAGCAACAAAGATGATGATAGTCCGGACACTGTAAATGGTGTATATAATACCTCACCTCAGTAATATATATAAAAACCGTATTTATATTGCGATTTCTATTCCACCTATGTATTGGATTAGTGTAGAGCTAGTATCGACAACAGCTTTTACTCTGCTCCCCCTATCAATATATCTATTATTGGCTGTGATCCGTAATGCCCTGCTGCTGGAATCACGGGGTAGTCACCGACGCAGTAGTCTCACTCGGCTCTTTTCCTTTTCACTGTATGAACTGCCTCGCCGGACACACCTGAAAAAGTTCGGTTTGGACCTTGGCAGGTCTTACAAGTGCAGACCTTTGCATCTAAATGTTCTGAAATTTTTTATCCGTCCCTCAAATTCTTTTGACTCCTCTCTGTATCAAGATTGACTTTGACCTGCAATCACTGCCCTCTCATCATCTTGTGTTTTGTTGGCCGTCAGAACCATAGCAGTAGGAATCAATTCACTAATATCCATTTGATTTCTCCCAGGTAACTGCTGAAGGGCTGCTGAGATGTTCTCTGGAAAGCCATCTGCAAACGTCAATTTCACAATCTGATCCACCACTCTTCCAACGAATCCCGCTAATCTCCGGATGTTGGTAGCGTACACAGGCTACAGATTCTCCGGCCCATCAAATCTGCCCCAGCTTTTCAGGAGTAACAAACGCTCCTTCCGAAAATGTTTTTTCAGCAGCTTTTCTATCATATATGCATTTTTCTGATAGCCCTCGCTCTATTGTAAATAGCGTCCCCTTCCAGAAACACAGGAATAAAACTAGCAAGTATCTTTTGCAACCTCGCAAACAATTTCATTTTTACCAGCCAGGCAATTACATCTCAGTCTCCACTGAAGGCAGGTCTCAAGATAGCAGTATTTAATCTCAATTTCCAATCCATTGTAGCCGAAAGAAATTGTTGTTTTAAGGGGCCTCTTTGCGACTATCACACGCTTCTTGCTTTCCTTGGTTTTTATTCTTTCACTGTGCTTCGTTCGTTCGTTTGCGAAGTTGCTTGCTACTTCATGAATCATTCCACTACCTTATATATATATATATATATATATATATTTTCCAATCGACTGTTTCATAGAAAATACCCAAAACTCCACCGAATTTCAAATTAATTTCGTCGTAGATTGTTTTAACATTTAGATATTTCTCAAAACTTAACCTCCCAAATATGTACGTTAAAGTAACGCGAAGTGACAGCGTCTAAGAATTAGAATGAAACCTGTCATGTAATTTATTGTCGTTGTTGTAACGTCTTCCTTTAATGTCGTTCTTATCATTCACCCCTTAGCCACCTTTATCTAGAGACGAGACGCGTTAAATTTGAGCAACATCTAGCCGACACACTGGGGTTAAAATAGGAAACTAAAATGATACATATGACACACTCATATCCTCTCTCCCACCTCACTTCCTCACTTCGTTAACTTTGCGTATACTTGATGAGGTCCGTAAAAAACGTGTGAATTTCTTTTCATTTTTCATTTCAACTTTTGGAAGTAAAGTCTGATGATCCAGAACCCTGTTAAAGGGGTTATGGTGAAATAGCTTATTACATGGAATCTTAACGTGGTCTGTCTTTTATTCAAATATATATATATATATATATATATATATATATATATATATATATATATATATATGGTGGACTCTCCCGTCATATTCGACGTATGAGGGTCCAGCAGCTCAGTTCCTAGGAATCGAGAGCACATATGTTTTGATTATTGTCGTGAAGGCTTTGTGCAGAACCAACTACACTTTTTGAAGCGCCAGATACAGAGACTTGATACACTACGTTCCACAAGGCCCCCAAACGATCCTTCGCGGGTTTTGAATTCAGAGTTGCCCTTCTCTTAGACCAGATGCCATCCAGGGCTGTAGAACTTAGTCTGTCCTGCTATTTACCCAGAGCTGGAGGGTGAAGAAGAGGATTCATACCTTTCTCATAGGTATTAGGACGTAATTGAATGTGATCGTTTTGAGCCGCTATCCACTACTCCACCGTAATATATAATATATATATATATATATATATATATATATATATATATATATATATATGTCTCACCAATTTTCCTGTAACTGAACTCTCCAAGGAGATTTTGTGACCGAGAATATGCGTTGATACCTTAAGTTGTCATATTTTCCAGTGATTGTCCCACGGGGGAGGGTTATCCTTTCCCTCCATAGGTGGTCAGCTACGCCTGATTTTTCTAATTCCCCTCGTGTCGGCTTAACGACGTTCTTGCAACCTTACCCTAAAATAGCGACTTGTTTCTCTTTATCTTACTTACCACAGTTGCACGGGATTCCGCACACACAGTTCTCAGTCATGTTCTCCACTATGGAGGGGTGTCTCACTCAGAAGAGGTCTCTGCGAAATTTTGAAGTTCGTCTTGATGTTATACGCACCACAGATCATATGTATTTTCTCCGATAATCCCTTCATTGGTTAGGCGGACTGAAGGTGTTTTCTTAGGGTTGTTATCTCCTTGTACCCTTCAATCCCAGTTTGTCGAAGGTGCTGCCATGTCCACGGGGTAGTTTTTACGTGGTAGCGTACTGCTTATACTGAACATTTCTTATTCATATGATTCCGGTTCCCTACTTTTGACTCCTTTGCTCGATGTTGTAAGAATGCTATTAGAAATGAGTTATTGTTTTTGTTCAATAATTAGCTTGTAAAAGTAATAAGAACGTATGCAACAGAAATTTATAAAAACAAGGATCTTTTCATTCATAAACAGGTTTGGGGTTTTTGTATATTATTTGAATTTTTTGCGACGATGGATTTCTCGCCAATTAAATCATTAACCTTTGTATTTGTTTTTTTTTTTTTGTATGAATAATTCATGAATTTGTAAATTAATTGCACCTTTATTGAAATTAAAATAACTGATCCAAGTGCAACTTTTGGATAATAAGTGCGACATTAGTGTAATTATTGAACAATATAGTTCATGCCACTTTGACAGAAAATTTGCCAGTAAAAAAGGATTCACTTATATTTGTACAAGAACGTTTATTTATGTTCATTTATGTCTTAGCGTAGGCTTTAAGGTTAGGGTGAATTCTAGGCTTATGGAGTTAATTTTAAATTTTATGATTAGGGGTAAGATTATTTGTCGTGTCTAGGTTCTGTTAATTGTTTGGTTTGTAATAAAACTAAGGCAAATCTTACTGGTATCCATAAAACTTCACTTTAAAGGAAGAAGTCAAGACTGAAACCGGCTTTATTGTAAAATATTTATTTCTGTTTTAATGAATTATTTTTTTCTGAACATGTTTAGAATTTGTTCAAGTATACTGATGTTTCCTTTAAATAGATTCCGTTGGAAATAAATATCTTACAAATTTAAGCACAATACTAGATTGTCAGCTAGGTCACATCATTTTACAGTTAAAATTGCTAGATGTCACTATGCTAAGAAGTTCTCTTCCGGTTACTTGCCTTTCATTCACGTTTGATCTTCAGACATCTAAATGTTTGATCGCCATGACTGTTTCCTTAATAATTTCTTAGATCCTTTTTGACTTAGTAACCCCTTCCAATTTACTGGCTTTATCGCCTTACTTGAAGTGAAATAATGGAAAAAACATCTTCGTTTTATTTTCTATAATTTATTCTCAATTACATGGTGAAGTTTGTGTATAATTTAATGGCTTACGGCCCATCACGTTGAAACACCTGTTCCCATACGATAACTGAAGTTAAGCAACGTCGAGTTTGGTCAATAGCTAGATGGTTTACAGTTTAAGAATAGCACCTTGGATGTGCGAGTAGTGTAATGGATATATTTTTTTTAAGCATTTCACCCCAAGCAAGGCGGGAAGCCACTAAGACGCAAGGGGTTACAGAAAATTTAGAGCAAGATCAGATAGGAGTGATAGAAGAAAGGATGAGGGAGTGGATAGATCAAGGCAACTGGAGATTTCGATTGACATCACTTGAATAGCTGGAGATTATAGCTCACAAAACAGGAATAAAGGGAGTTCCACAGGCGAGGTTCGACAAGCTATTAGAAGAAGGGAGTTTCGACAGGGATGCCAGCCTCATAGGGCGCTTGAACTCATGACGTCTGGGAACCAGCGAATGCAGCTCCCAGGAAGAATTTCCATGAAAGTATTTGTAGAACAGACAGAGGGAGGCGACGGCGCGTCTGTGAGAAAGTGACTGTAGACGAGACGCCAGGGCAGGGCCAACCACATTGGAGCCTATCAAGAACCCCGAGGCAAACAGAAGGGGCACCAGACCATATATGGCAGCAATACTACATGCAAGGGCGAATTGTTGATTTGTAGATCTGGAGGATCGATTCCGGGGAGAAAAATTCCCTGGCGCGGCTGGTTCGGAATTGTGAATTGCAAAGCTGAGTTCTAAATTCAGCTGGGCTCGTTATATTCGCTTACGCGCAAATACTCTTCGGAAAAGTATGAATCCATCTCTTCTCTCCCCAGCTATGGGTTAATTAGTAAAACGTGTTTTACGAAAATATTATTATCTAAAGAAAAAAAATTCTTAGAATTAAAAAAAATATTATCTGATTTGAATAACCTATAAAGTGGTGATAACCGTAAAAAGCGAATCAATCAATCATAAAATATAATTTAACGACATCTTTATGAATAGCTTCAAAACCATTTGACCGGATTAGATTTGAAGAAGAAACGTTACTATACAAAGCTAAACGTTACTAAACAAAGCTAAACCCTAAAAAGAATCTTTGCAAAATAATTTGACAAGGATGCAGGATATGCTTGTATGATCGAAAGGAGAGTACAGTATTTCTTGATTATATATGACCCTGTATTTTTGAAGTTAAAAACTGGGAATATAGTTCATCGTTCAGTATAATATGATCTCGTAGTATAATGATCCTTAAGCAATTTTAAAAAAATTATATCATTGTATCCATTACACTCTCAATGATAATAATAATAATAAATTCAAATAAAATATTTAATTTATTACCATATTAATTAATTGAAATGAACCGGGTGTTTAGTATTGCATATTTCTTCCTAACTAATCTAACATACTTTTCTGTTTAATATGACTTTAAATAAAAAGAAATGTCTTTCATTAAGAATGAATAGAAAAACAAATATTATCAACATGAACAATGGATTTGTTTGGCTTGGTTTGTTTTACGGTGTACCAACCACAATGCGTTATTTAATACCCACAAGTTTTTTTTTGTTTTTTGTGTTTTTTGCTGGTATTTTTTTTCACTAATATATTTTTGATTTCAAAAATGTATTGCTGGTAATATTTATTTTCAAAAATGTATTGCTAGTATTTGTTTTTTTTCCAAAATGAAATCCTGGTAATTTTTTTTTTCAAAAATGTATTGCTGGTAAAATTTTTTCCGAAATATTTATTCTATTGCTGGTATTAAAATCTATTTTTATAATTACATAGTGTTTTGAACCCTTTGGAGGTGGTTAACTATTTGCCCATAGCTGGGACCCTAACAGGTGGTACCACCCCAGGTCAGGGTGGACGTGGAAACACCAGCCATTAAGAGGTGGTTCCCCGCCCCTTAAAATATCCTGATCAGAGGCCTTGCTGTTGGACGTGAGTTATCGTCTTCCTCAGGACCCCATGAAGAATGAAAGATAAACAAATATTGAAGACATATTAAGTACCTTTTGTAAACAATTGTTACCATCGCTTACCTACATTGTGTTTATGATCTACAAATTTCCATATCCCATAAAAATGACGGCAAAGTTTATGGCAGAAAATTTTAATAGTGAGATACAATGAAACAAAATACTGAGATTCAATAAAGCGGAAATAAACAAATTCACTGCTAAAATAGAAGCCAATGAAGCGTTTAATTAATCTGCTCCCTTTATATATTTTAAACGTCCAAAAGTATTTATGATTGATTTCTCTTGATATTACATAACTCGCTTTTTGCTCAATAAATTTTCATATTAAAAATTATATAAAATGTTATATGCCAAAATGAAATTGCAATATCACTCGAAAGAAAACGGTTAGCAACGACAAAAATGGCAAAGCTTATTTCGAGATCAAGTTGAAGCAAGACGATCACTTAATAGGTAAATATATCCGGGTGCTTCATATAAAAGGTTTGAACAAATAAGCCTGCAATCTAAGAAACATGATAGTGAAGGAACTGATTAAATAAAAGATTCATTTTACTCGGGAACTAATTTGTTTAAATGTAGATGAATATTTTATTTGTATTGATTATTAAAACAACTAAGGGGACTAATCGGTTATAAATTTACTAACTTGATTTACCTCCCTTTCTACTATAAATGAGACAGAATATATAAAAATAAATAGACAGGAAATGTGAAAATAAATACACATTGTTCATTATTATTGCTTGACGATGATTGTGCTTAATGTATTTGTAAGCTAAGGAAACATTTCTGAAAACGTATAACTTGTGTATAATACGCCCACTTTCTTGACTTTAATTTTCGTTTTAGATTTTTATTATGCACACGAAAATAAGGTAATTGGAACCAATTTAAATGTGAATTAATTTTAAGCATCTATTGATGTTTTTTTTTTTTTTTCTTTCAGATTTAACAACTTAACTCTTTGACAATTTCAATAATGGAAAGATTAACAATCAAACAACATGTTAAAGTTATCCAAGCCTATTACGAAAATTGAGGTTCAGACAGAAATGCAATGAAAAGTTCCCAGGTCGCATCATCTCCCGAAACAGAAGACCAGACTTCTCCCAATACTAAGTATGATTGAAAGAAATATTAAAATAAACCCTCTCTAAACTCGACCATATCTCTCAAACCATTCCTCGCTACCCTCTCTGTCAGATTACATAAATTTAATACTACCCGTCAAAAGTATGAATTTTCCTGTCATCTTTCGTTTCATTTTTGGAAGTGTTATCTGATGATCCAGCGTCCATTTAAACGTCTCTGGTGAAATAAATTATTATAATGGAACCTTAAAGTGGTCTGTTTTTCTTTAATATGTATGTATGTATGTATGTATATATATATATATATATATATATATATATATATATATATATATATATATATATATATATATATATATATATATATGTGAAAAATATATAGAAAATAGGAAAGAACTCGTTAAGTAAATAATCCAAAGTTCTTTAGTATTTTTCTTATTATTTTTAAAAACAGGGCTCGATACAAAAGTGTCGCGTGTTGGAATCATATTTTTTAAAAATAAATAATTATATATATATATATATATATATATATATATATATATATGTATGTATATTCATAAATGGGAATATATATATATATATATATATATATATATATATATATATATATATATATAAATAGGAATGCATAAGTAAATTATTTACACTGGTTGCACACGTATATATTATGATAAAATTATGCGCTATCTCACTCTTATTAAGGCAGCTTGTGATCAAATAGAAAGAAACGAGTCCTTTGGAGATGAATCTATGCAAGCAATGTTCTGTCAGCCTTTAAATAATATCAAATCTTTATTCAAGAAATGAAGTACTTCGTCTATGAGTTCATTCAGTTTTAAGAGAGTCAATTTAGAAACGAAAGTCGCACATGCAAAACGACTTGTCTCAGCAAAATAATAAAGTAGGAACAATTCCAAAACATTTTTAAGACTGAAGATGCATATGAAAAATTTTTCTCAAAATCCTCGTCAGACCCAGATTCGCATATGGAAGTCATGCATGGTGTCCCACTGGTTCAAAAATCTCCAAACTATCATCTGTATACCTACGTGAGTTCAGATAAATGTTCATAATCATTACTTAGTCTAGAAAATTATTAAATAATCTGGCACTACAAAATTATATCAGGAGCAAATTAAAAAATAAAGCTTCTGAAATATTTATATATATATATATTTTTTTTTTATTTTAATCCTTATTGCGTATATGGCAGAATCGAATTTTCCTTTTGAGGTGACCTTTTCCAAGAACTTAATCAAAGTGAGCTTTTCGATATCACAATGAATGCTGGATAAGAAGAGACTTAAAGCAACAGAAAGTTGCTCTACAGAATGATGCTGAGAATAACATAGATCGAACATGTGATCAACGAGGAAATTTTAGAGAAAATGAAAACAAAAAGGACACTTGTAGATAACATCAGAAAGACAAAAAATAATTTCTAGAGAACGTCATGAGAAAATTGCATACTCAAAGGAAAGTTTTAAGACAAGAGGGACGGAAGAAAACAACACATTGCTTACCTAGTGTGCTTGTTTAAATGGATGGAAGAACGGGGTTTAGGAGATATAACAAAAAGAAAAAAAAAATTATCAAGATCTACAAAGGACAGGATATTGTGGAGAGCCATGTTTGCCAACGTCCTGTAGGAACAAGGCAAGTAGAAGAAGTACACAATCCGGAATTAATTTATTAGAAATACTTTTGTGTATCTGCCATTTTCTGGGGTTTTTTTTCACTCTGCACATAAGCATAAATAAATGAACTTTTGATGCAAGTGAGATAAATGTTGTACAGATTGTATTGCAAGCGTCTCCTAGAAAGGGTTAAACTGAATAAAAATGCAATGTTTGGAGAGCTAGGTATTTAAAATGCATAAATAATAATTATTAATTTTGTTTAAGAAATGCATCTATATCAAAGACGACCCACGATTTCACTTATATTATTTGCCGGTTTATTGGGCTCGAATTTTTTTTCCAGAAAAAAAATGCATCAAAAAATTACCTTTCGTCCAATACAGCAGTATCATTTTATGAGAGAGACCTGAAGACTACGAAAAAATGAGGTTCATCAGGAATCAGTACACTCATAGAGCTTAGCTCTGAAACTAAGATTCCTGGGAAAAAATTGGTATCAATAAAAGTATCACTGAAATATTCAAGAAGGAAAAAAGAAATTAAGAAATTTATGAAATTGCAAATATTTTGTTGCTTGTTTTGTAGAAATATCAGATTTTACAGAAACATTTGCTTTGACTGGTATATTGCTGCTTGCTTTGTGTGTTTGTGTTTGAGTGTGTGTGTGCGTTTTATATATAGGTAGTGGAATTTGATTTTCTGCATCTATGTATTGTATGGTAATTCATTTATCAACAACTACCATATTTTTTTGTTAGCCTATTACTATATGTACTGGTGTTCAGTGATAGCAGTAGATATCTTTGTAACTATTTAATGTATGTGCAACTGTTGCTCCCGCAAAAACAACTGAAACAATTTTCAATAAATACGTGATGAAATGTACTAAAATACTACTTTTACAAAAAAAAAAAAATTCTGGTTATTATACAATTTTTTTTTTTTAAGCGTTTCACCCCAAGCAAGGCGGGAAGCCACTAGGACGCAAGGGGTTACAGGAAATAGCGATATCAGATAGGAGTGATGAGGGTAGTGGAAAGATTAAGGCAACTGGAGATGTCGATTGACATTACATTTGAATAGCTGGAGATTATAGCTCACAGGGAAACAGGAGAAGGGAAGGGAGTTCCACTGGCGAGAGGTGCGAGACATGAAGCTATTAGAGTAGAAGAGACGGCTACATTTAGGAGTTTCGACAGTGAGGGGGTGAGAGCGGGATGCCAGCCTCGTAGGGCGCTGGAACTCATGACGTCTGGGAACCAGCGAATGCAGCTCCTCGGAGCAATTTCCATGAAAGTATTTGTAGAACAGACAGAGGGAGGCGACGGCGCCTCTGTGAGAAAGTGACTGTAGACGAGACGCCAGGGCAGGGCCAACCATATTGCATATCCGAAGGGGCGCCAGATCATATATGGCAACAATACTCCACCTCACTTCTCTTAGAAAATGCACCAGTTTTATAATTTGAGATTATACTGTAAGTGTTTCTTCATGGTTAGTGGGAGGGTCACATAATAGTACGGTTATCATTTTGATTTTTTTGTTCTTTTGGTTATGAGACGTGCATGTATTTCCTAAATATCCCATTCCAAAATCTGGTAGCTCTAATAGCGGTGGGGGGGTGCGTTCAATAAGCCGAAAAATACAATATATCTTGAACATTATTTATTAATATTATATAAAATCAGGAAGTAAATGTCGAAAAAGAAAACCTGGAAGGTTCAAAAACGGTAATTATTTAAATATGGAGATTACTAAGAAATATGCTACAAAGGAAACTGGATGGAAAGAAAATTTGCCGAGAGAAGATGAAGGGGCAAAAAGAACACATTATATCACTATAATGAAGGTGGCAATATTCTTTGCAGCTTGTCGAAGCATCGATCCCAAGACACACACAAAATTCATATTTGCGATGTAATGAATTCATAATCAGAAATAAATTCAGAGGAAGATTAAAAATAAGTGAACTTATGAAAATTGGAAGCGTTTACGTGTCAGTTGCGAAATTGCTTTATATATATGTTGAAACTTGACTAATGCATGGAATAATAATGCAACACAAAATGTACTTAGAACAAAATGTATTGAAACAAGAAAGTGTACACAATAGTTACATATAGTCTTTTGTATATTCCTGGTAAGCCCATTCCTGGAGAATGTGTTGACTGAGTCGCAGTCGGGCAGAGTCTCTGGTTGAATCTCTTGATTCCTCCATCTCTTCCCGGTACCAACCATATTTATATGGTCGGTACTCCACTATACAAATTAGGTGGATCCTACCACAACAATATATATATATATATATATATATATATATATATATATATATATCTATATATATATATATATATATATATATATATATATATATATATATATTTAACATCTACAAATGAGAGGAATTCGGGGAGAGCCATGACCGTAAGCTACCTGAAGAGACATAGCCCATAGACAAGAAGATTCAATTGGTATGACTGTTTTTTTTGTTTTTTTTTTAAATCATACAAACATTGTGACACAAGATATAAAATGTGAATAAGGGAAGTTGTTTTTTTGAAAGTAAAATATTTAAATTTATCTGGTCTCAATCACGGACAAACGGACCTATTTCTCAAATTAATGTTCCTTCCACCAAAATACCACATCTCAGTCATACTACAAACACCCTGATGGCACAATTCTTCCAAGTGGCCATAACTAATCCCATATGTACTTTTTTTTCTGGTGACTGGGATGCTAATAATAACACAATTAAAACTGCCCCAAATACAGATTTGCATTGACAAAACATATTTAAAAGAAACAAAATAAAGATTAGTATTATTTTCAGAAAGCATCTCACGATCAAAATCGAAGCAGAAATAACATTTAACTAGATGATAAAGTGCCGGATTGAATCAGTAAAATAAATTAGTCATATAGACATTTATATAATGAAGCACATATTTACACACAGTAACAAAAACGAAAGTTTTGAAGTTCATGTCCATTCTCAACGATGCTGAATAATTTCGAAAATAATTGATTTACTCTATTTATCAAACAAAACTTGAAATTTTAAGTTTAATTTAAGATTTAAGTTTTGGTTTCGAAACGGTAATTTCTGTATCGAGAGGAATCCATATTTTAAAGAAATTTTGTGACCAACTGTTTGATAATTTTTTTTACAGTGAGGTCCACCCTGTACACAGCTTGAGAGTTAAGGGGTAATTTATACGGATAGTTGTAGAAGATAGCTTTTAAGTTTAGGTTAAGATTTTAATGATCTGAGAAAATAGTCTAATCCACAAAGCTTTAGATTGCGTTGTGTCTTTTCTACAAAGCAATGATTCTTGGGAAGAAGCTGTTCGAGTGGAACTTACTTCTCACTGATAGAATACGAAGGGAATGTGGGGGGGGTTGCTACAATGTGTTGATATATCCCGGAAAGGGATATATTTGAACAAAGTAGCTAAGTGGTTTTGGCTACTACAACCAAGTAGAATACGGTAGCAGTAATCAACTGGTACGCGCCGTAGTTGCAGGTAAGAAGTGTAGATCAATAGCGTAGTCCAATGGGCGTCGTTATAGATTTAGCTCTCAGACTAAGGCTCTTTGACTCTCCTACATGTCGGTCGGTATTTATGACGGACACCAGCCAATCATATTCCAGTGAGGCGGAACACAGGTGTACGCATATTCCATTATATCACTCAGTCATCATATCTATCTATCTATCTATCTATCTATCTATCTATCTATCTCAGTGATATGTTCCGGAAAGGGATATATTTGAACAAAGTAGCTAAGTGGTTTTGGCTACTACAACCAAGTAGAATACGGTAGCAGTAATCAACTGGTACGCGCCGTAGTTGCAGGTAAGAAGTGTAGATCAATAGCGTAGTCCAATGGGCGTCGTTATAGATTTAGCTCTCAGACTAAGGCTCTTTGACTCTCCTACATGTCGGTCGGTATTTATGACGGACACCAGCCAATCATATTCCAGTGAGGCGGAACACAGGTGTACGCATATTCCATTATATCACTCAGTCTTCATATCTATCTATCTATCTATCTATCTATCTATCTATCTATCTATCTATCTATCTATCTCAGTGATATGTTCCGGAAAGGGATATATTTGAACGAAGTAGCTAAGTGGTTTTGGCTACTACAACCAAGTAGAATGCGGTAGCAGTAATCGACTGGTTCGCGTCGTAGTCGGTAAGAAGTAAGAAATAGCGTAGATCAATGGCGTCGTCAATGGGCGTCGACTATATACTTGACTCTCCTCAGACTAAGGCTCATATTGGCGGAACACTCCATATTCACCTCCGTCGGTCTTCATATCTATCTATCTATCTATCTATCCAATCATATTCTATCTCAGTGATATGTTCCGAAAGGGGAACACATGTGTAATCGATATTCCATTATGTCATGGCGTAGTCATGGCGGATCTTAGCTCTCAGAAGGTTTTGACTCTCCTAAACCTGGCGGAACCAAATCAATTCCATGAAGGGGAAATGTCGTCCAAGTCACTTTCTATGAAAGTTAAACCTGCAACCAATAAATGAAATCGATCAGTGAAATCGATCAAAAAAGCTCGTCACATCACGCCCGTGAGAGAGAGGTTGGATGTTGGACAATATTTCGTCACCCACAAGGACTGGAAGACAAACTCTATCGAGGCCGGAAAATGAGGACTGGACATCGCCTGTCTAAATATGGCAAATATGGCATTTTAGGCCAGATCTCGCTCATAAAGGTTGAAATGAACATTAGGAGTCAGATAGTTACAGGAAGCCAACCATCTTACCTGCATCTTTTGCGATGGATCGTATGTACGAGTTCCACTTGTGGTCAGGTGTGAGTCTGAGGCCCAATAGGGGAAATCCTTTTATCGCGACTAGCGATACTTCGGCATACTCGCTGTGTGTGTTGTGTATGTGCAAAAAAGAATTAGCTCACTAGTTATCGTCTGCCGAGACTGACAGATGACAACTACAGTATTTTAAAAGACATACTAGCACCATGAAGTCTACCTTAGTTTATAAGTTGCACAAACTGTAGCATCAAACTTCCTTTTCTAATTTTGAAAGATATTCAGATCTGTTACTGGAGTTAAAATGTTTTCCCGAAATGCTAATTTGAACTCCTGAATAATTTTCCAATTCTATCGATACTTGCTAAGTGAAATTCTTTCATAGTAATTTTAAAAGAAATACGTTTCTTTCAACAAATAGATGGCCGTGGAAATTGAATGCTGCAGAAATTTACTTTGTTATCCAACGTCAGATTTATTGTTTTAAATAGTCAAAGTTACCACTATTATTATTATTATTATTATTATTATTATTATTATTATTATTATTATTATTATTATTATTACTACCTTCATGCATATTTCGTAGTTTGTTTGAGGATCAGAATCAATTATTCGTGTGTTTGTTCAAGAGGATCCTTGCAATGTGGTCATTGCATATGGCTAATCGATCGCTGTTCGGGTTAATTACTTTGTGACTTTGCTTCTCACTATACCCTCAAAGAAATTTCTGTATTTTTCATTATTATTTTTATGATCTTTTATGATATTTTGCTTACTGCTATGGATCCAACTAAAGAAAATCTGTGGTTGAGTTTCAGAAATAATAACCCTGTAAATGAGAGAAAAAAAAAGAACAAGTAAAATTCAGATCGGAATACAAACCAACGACAAAATGCCGAAAAGGCTATTGTAACTGACACGAAAAAACGACAAGTAAAAATAATAACAAAAGAAAAAAAAATACAATTCGATGCAGGAATATATGACTCTCGAATGGGCCAAGCGCGGGAAAAAGACCGCGGCAACCGAATACATCAATTGGCTTTTTTCAATATTAGTAATAATGTTATAAAACAGCTTAGTGACCATCATCTAGGCTGGGGCAGAATTGGTGATGGCAATGCTTTCACTGCCAGAAAAAAAAAATTCAGGTAACAGGAACACGAATTCTTCTTGGAAAATATTAGAATGACAAATCTCCAAACTCCAAAGTAATACAAGACTACTGAAAAAATAATACATAAAAGAACAGGCCAGTAAGCAGAATTTGGGAAAAAAAACACGCGCTTCAGCTGAACAAATATCTTTTCTTTTTTCTCTCTTTTAAAGTGTGTCGAATGAAGGGAAACTAAAGCAGTACAAGCAGCAATTACCCTCCACAGATAAATCCTCACTTTTCAAATCAACAAAAAAATTTTTTACAAGGAAATAGACAGAGAGTGGGGAAAAAAATACAAAACGGGACGCTACGGACAAAAAATATTGAATATTGTTAAAAAAAAACATCTGACTGACTAACGAAATTGAATAAATGGCAGGAGAAATCATAGTGTTCAATATGTCAAATTTGGTGGTTAACCTTAAAAAAAGATGAAATCAAGAGAATAGATTCTTAGAGTTAGATTAATCGTCACCCAAAAAGAATCCGATAAAATATAGACCGATCACATGTCAACATTTTAGAAAACTTTTACAATTAGAAGGATTATACGATTCCATGAAAACTAAACGGCTCTTTCGAGAAGAACAGAAAGGATGAAATAGAGTTCTGTACTTCGTTGACCAAATGATTCTGCAAAGTAGATTATATTTGTAAAGTTATGGATTTTCTTATTGAAAAGTATATATTATGATCCTTCGTAGATGAATGCTTCTTTTTCATGTGATATCCATGATTATTCAAGGTGTGGAACTCATAGCTAATTCCATGAAAATTGTGCAAAGTGAATTTGACAGACGCCAGAGAATTCTTAGAAGAAATTAGGAGCAAAAGATGAATTTTCATGGCTATATTCCACTATTTTTCATATAACATAACATAATTATAAATTCTGTTGAATAAATGTAATAGTTAAAGAGACGACATCGGAATGGATTTAAAGATAAAAAATGATTAATATTAGTAATGCATAATGAAGGATTTGTGATAGCTGACAGAATCGACATACCTGTAAATAACACTAATTGAAGAGGACATTTATAAGCACTATTGAGTTCTCGAATAGGATTTTAAAGTTTGATTGATTAGATTTTTTATGGTTTATCAACACATGGTGGATTATTTAAAGTTTAAACATATTTGGGATTGTAAAAATATTTCGCATTTTTTAGAATGAATGTCTCATTAATATTTTTTTAAGATGTTTTTCCAGATATAAATCCTACCATGTAATCCATAGCTGGTGAGAAGAAATGGATTCATAACTTTCCAAGGGATATTTTCGAGTAAATAAATGTAATAATCACACATAGAATTCGAGTTCGGCTCTCCAATATCCAATTCCGTGCCTCTAACAGTTAACCACCCGCACATCCGGAAAGTAGAGATTTTCCAAGCGTAGCTTAGATGTGGCACAATGCCGAAAGCATGGGGCATCCAGTGAGGATCGAACTCACTTTTCAGTAGTAACTGATCTAGCATGACACGCTTTCTAACCATTACACTACACCGAGGTGCCCACAAACATCCGGAAAGTAGAAGAAAATGAAGAAAAATAAGAAACATAGGTAAAAATACTAAAGAAAAAAAGGTAGAAACCTGCAAAAAATATTTGAGAACCTGAGCAATACCTGAGAACCTGAGTAAAAGTATAAACAGGATAAGCAATTCGTAGTTTTGATAAAAGACATAATTTCAATCGATGCGCAAAGAGATTAAAAATCTCATGCCCAAGCACAAAGGTGTACATTTAAAATTGACAAACAAATTAAATGTGAAAAAGAAAGAAAACGGGTGAAAACTAACCAACCTCGAATATTGTATTCAAATAGACAAAACAATGTTGAATAAAGACACCGAATACGAAGATTGAACTATTACGAGATAAAAGTATCAGAAATAGAAAAAAAGGTGATAAATAAAGAAATAAACTAAGAAAATAAACATTACGTAGACATTTTAAAGCGGAAATAGGAAATATAAACGAGAAACCCAATTGTCATGGTTACACAGAAGGCATCTAAAGAGAATAATATAAACCCCGTCAATGAAACCCAGAACGAGTACGTAAGAAAAAAAAATCCAGAAAAGATTATTTAAAAATTAAAAAGATACCGCAACAGAATGAATATTAAACAAAAGAAAATTGTCAAGAAAGAATACAAAGATCGTCATTATTGTCAGCGCTTTAGGAAATATTCCAATAAATATGCAAATATACATCTTATCAGATGAACATACTGTAGCAGATTTTTAAAATCATTTCATCGCAAGCAAGGAAATAAAGCCACTAAGACGCAAGGGGTAGCTGAATGTTATTAGATAGGAGAAAAAATACACTATTAAAGAACAGGAATTATATAAAACTGAACTAATGGTAATTTCCACATCTTTAGGAAAATATTACTAATTTGACATTTTCCAGCATAGATTTTATTAAACTTTAAAGGTGGTCTTAAAATTTCATTGAAGTTTTTTTAAATGCTCTAAAGATTTTATTAAACTTCAGTTATAGTAACTTTTGTTTTTAATTTCATCAAATATATTTTAAGCTGCCATAAATTTGATTTTTTTTATTTTTCTCTTTTTTTCAGATGCTTATCTTTACCCAAGATTAAAATCAAACACTGCAATTTTGTCAGTTACGATGTTTTCTGGTTAATTGTGTTTACAGCTTGTATAGCCAAGAGACATTCAAAATATAATATAATGATAATATTGCTTTTGATATTCAAACAGATCGCCATCCTGGGTAAGATGATAAACTACATCCGCGTCCTGGGTGAGACGATAAACTACATCCGCGTCCTGGGTAAAACGATAAACTACATCCGCGTCCTGAGTAAGACGATAAACTACATCTGCGTCCTGGGTGAGACGATATAATACAACCACATCCTAAGTAAGACGAAAAACTACATCTGGCAGCAAGGCCTTTGATCAGGAGGTTTTGAGGAGCATGGAACCACGTCTTGATTGCTAGTGTTCCCAGGTCCACCCTGACCCGGGTTGGTAGCACCTGTCAGGGTCCCAGATATAGGCAAATAGTTACCCCTTATACAGGGGTTAAAACACTATGACAGTGTAAGAATAGATTTTAGTACCAGCAATACATTTTTGTAAAAAGTTATTATCAGCAATACATTTTTGAAAAAGAAAAATATTACCAACTATGTATTTTTAAAATAAATATTAACAACAAAACATTTCTGTAAAAAAATATTAAAAGTAATAAAAATCTTGTCGGAATTATATATACCATTGATATTGGTATGCCGTAAAAAAAAGAAAAAAAAACAGCACATCGCAAAGTACAGTAAAGAAGACCAGGCCACAGATTATATATAAAATAAATTTATTCATTTGTTTATTGATCCGGCCAATTTACAGGATATTTTGAGCTGAACCCTTTATTCAATTTATGGGTATAGGTTGTTCTCTTTCTCTCTGTTCAGGTCTAAGTATATCTCGCCTTGTTCTTATTTAGTGCTATTCAGTTACTTCTTGCACTGTGAGTTCAATATATAGGCAGTTTTGTGTAGATTTATTCTTAATAGAAGGAGTGTGAATAATACCCAAGCAGGATTAAAGAGAAATAAGAGGAGATATGCCTAGGTGTGCAAGAACAATCTACCCCAATCCTAAATAAAGGGTTCCGTTTAAAATATCAGTAATATAGCACATATCGACAAATAGCTTATGATGAAAAACGTTTCCAATGACCAAAACATTATGATGATGAGAAATAGATGAGAAGAATAGTGTATAAAATGTAAATAAGGAGGGGAATTTTTGTCATTTAATCCACAGAATTTCTATCAGTTATTCTAGATGGGAACACTTAATAAGTGAATAGTAACACAAAATATAATCATGACATAATTATCATTATGAAACATATAATAATTTCAATCATTTTCTTTTGCTTCCTACCGACATCGACATAGCAACATTATTACTTATGCATTAATTACATTATTCGGACTTTTATCCTTATCTTCATTGCCAGAATCACAACGTTTCGGCAGTTGTACACACCGGCCTTCTTCAGGTAATTGGAATTTTTCTTCAATATCTGTCTATATCTCTGAGATAAGGTATTATCATTACCTAAATTATTTACATTATTCGGACTGTTATCCTCATCTACATTACCATATTCACAACGTTTCGGCCGTTGTACGCACCGGCCTTTTTCAGGTGATTAGAATTTTTCTTCAATATCTGTCTATATCTCTGAGATGAGGTATTATGACTATTTACATTATTTAAATTATTAGGACTGTTATCCTAATCTACATTGCCATATTCAGAACGTTTCGGTCATTGTAAGCTCCGGCCTTCTTCAGGTGATTGGAATTTCGAGCCGAACCCTTTATTTCGTCCACCGGGGTAGATTGTTCTTGTTCCATGTGACACGCCTCTTCTGGATGCCTCAGTTATTTACCTTTAACTCAACTCTCTACGTTTTTTGGTTCACCACTGCTGTGAAGAAGGCCGGAGTATACAATGACCGAAACGTTGTGAATATGGCAATGAAGATGAGGATAACAGTCCGAATAATGTAGATAATTCAAGTAATCTGAACACCTCATTTCAGAGAGATAGACAGATATAGAGAAAGACATAGACATAAAGGCCGGTGCATGTAACAGCCGAAACGTTGTGAATATGGCAATGAAGATGAGGATAACAGTCCGAATAATGTAAATTATGCAAGTAACCATAATACCTCATCTCAGAGTTACAGACAGATTATTACTTATTTTTGCCGATAATATTGTTTGTTATAATAAGTATAAACATTTTTATTTTTAGTTTTCTTCTTTGAAATTTTCTTTTTCTTGCGACTATTATTCGGGATACCGTTGTACCACACGCTTCTTTACATGTAGTCAAGCCTTATATCAGATTCCTTCCCAACGTAAGACATGGTCGAAATTACCTATTAGAATCCATAGCGTTCTGCAACGCGAAATCTGTCTTGGATAATGAAAGTAATCTTCACAAACGACTGAAATTTAATTTCATCAAATTGAAACATCAGCCCAGTCAACTCGCTCAAGTTTTCATTCCCCTGATTTCTTCTTTTCTGTTCTTTTCTGTTTTCATCCTTATTTTGCCATGCGTCCAACTTCGGCAATGTCCGTAAACAACTTAGGATGGACATACACTCACGCGCATGCGCGCACCTATAACAATTTACTTTTATAATATTCCGATATTTTTTGCATTATTTTTAAATTTCCGATAATGGTGTGCTAATAATATAATCGGTTGTTCCTAAATTGGTATTCATGTGTAAATTACACACTCAAAAACGCATGCCCGATCTATACACGCTCAACAAACGGATATAAACACGCACAAATACGTACATGCAACCTCACACGGGCACACAGTGTTACATAAGTAAAATACTTAAAACGCTACATTAACTCTAAATCTAACCAAATGATCAAACAGCAGATCTTTAGCAGGAACATATATATATATATATATATATATATATATATATATATATATATATATATATATATATATATATATATATATGTGTGTGTGTGTGTGTGTGTGTGTGTGTGTGTATACAGAATATTTCCTGTATTACAGCATCAATTTTGTTAGCTAAGATCGAAACCCGGCTGAATTTGCGTCAGTCGGAGAATCTACCGCTAAGGCGCACGGCAGGGATGAAGGTGAATTTAAGCGTATCTATTTTTAGATAAACATGCCAGTAACTGAGTAACTGAGTGAACGTCTTTTATCGAAGAATATTGCATTAGTAGCAGTAATAGTCGCTGTTTACAAACTCACCCTTTCTCTCCAGAGAGCTCAACCGAAATAATATTTCAGGAGCATATATATATATATATATATATATATATATATATATATATATATATATATATATGTGTGTGTGTGTGTGTGTGTGTGTGTGTGTGTGTGTGTGTGTGTGTGTGTGTGTGTGTATGCGTGCGTGCGTACGTTCGTGTAAGACCGACAAGATCTGTCTGTTTAATTTGTATTGTATCTTTTTTTTCTAATTTTCCAATAAGCTGTTGAGTATTTTGATTAAAAGTTTATATTGTGTTATTGTTTTGATCAGGTAGGTTTGACCATCGCGGTCGTTTTCAACGACCAATATGCTGTCTGTGTAGTAAATAGAATCACTAGATTAAAAAACACAAGACACCCATCTAATGCAAACAGGAATAAATACACCATTAACTTATTCAACTGTAAGCAGATACACTCTAATTATAAACAG
The DNA here is from genome assembly GCA_903632075.3 of Acanthosepion pharaonis. Lineage (NCBI taxonomy): Eukaryota > Metazoa > Mollusca > Cephalopoda > Sepiida > Sepiidae > Acanthosepion > Acanthosepion pharaonis. The sequence continues at coordinate 1,217,914 of CAHIKZ030000901.1, read as the reverse complement.
AATGAAAAAAACATACAGACACATATTTCGCCAAAACATTCCCACTAATGATCTGAAAAACACCTAAGATTTATCATTCACTATAAAAAGTTTGAAACATCAAATTGTAATTATTACCAACAGGAAGTGAGCAAAAAATTACCATTCTGTAAAAAGAATGTTTTCTATAATTTATCATGCCCTTCTAAGAGATTGCATCTCTAACATTAATAATCAAAAACAGCATTTAATACTTACATCAGGCACAGATGTACTACACTCTTTCCTAGATGAACCTGTCACCTGTCGAAATTCAGTGCAATCCATGCACATGTAGAACAGCACATTATGGATGACCAAAATACACCTATCAAACATGAGATAAATATTAGTGGAATACTCTACAGCAGCAAATGCAAGGGAAAACGCAAAAGAGTAGAAGCCAGTATTATACAAAATAAACAGCCCACATTAAATAAAATGACATCCAGCACAAAAAAAGAGTATCTTGAAGTGCTTATGATATATTTAATGTGTGTGTGTGTATGTGCGCGCAATGTGAGAATGACAGAGGGTTACAGAGAGTGAAGGAGAAAGAAAAGACTGTTTATAGGTGGGGGGGACCAAGAAAAGAATAAAAACGGAACATAGTTCGAGAAGAATAAAAAATGAGGATTGACAATGCATTTAGATTTTTAAAGATTGTATTTATCAGGGAAACTAGGAAATGGAAGGGTGTTCCACAGGTGGAAAGTGCGAGAAATGAAACTGTTGGAGTAGAATTGGCAGTTACATGTACCTAATTCAACGGCAAAAAGGTAGGGCATAGATGCCAATCTAATAATGCGCTTAAACACACGGTGGATTGGTAGGTTTGTAAAGGTGCAAGATAGAATTTGACGAGAAAAACAGACTGGCACAACAAAGGAACACAAATTTCGTTGCAGTTAATGCTGCTATGGAATCGATATACGTGTTCCATTACAAGTGAGTTGAGGAGCTGGGGCCATGAAGACTCCATGATTCTAGCTTCCGCCAAACTGATGGTAGGCAGGAAAGTTTCTCTGTGGTGGTTGAATAATTGCAGTTTCGTTTTGGAGGCGTTAAAATTTACGAGCCATTTTCTACCCCAGTTAACCACCGATTGGAGGTTCTTTTCAAGAGTAGTTCTGAAGGATTTACTATAAGACAGTAGTAGGTGGTAGTGTCATCAGCATAAATGCCTACATGGGAACTGGTGACATCACGGAGATCATTTATGAAGATCAGAAACAGCAAAGAACCCAGGGTAGAGCCATGGGGGACATCTGCGTTCGTGGGAAATGATCTGAATGCGAGGTCATCCAAATCGGCATTCATTTCGCGATTTGATAGGAGCGATTGGATTAAATAAAAACAAACGTCATGTAATACTGTAGCTCTAGAGCTTAAGTAGAAGACCAGCGTGCCAAAACCTGTAAAACGTCTTCAAGATATCTAGAACCATATTTCGAGCTTCGCCGTTATTACAAAAAAAAGCTTGATATACATATTCAGTGATGGCCGTAATCACATCAGCGGTAGACCTGGCAAAACGGAAGGCATATTGTCCGTCGGAGAGTAGCTCGTGAGATGTAAGATGCTTAACCACGTCAGTATTGATTAAAGACACGAATAATTTGCTGAAAAGATGTAAGAGAATGATAGGGCGATATGTGGAGGGATCAGAATATTCTCCAGAATTCTCAAAAACAGGAAATTACAAAGGGGCCTTCCAATAAGCAGGAAGCAGCGAGGCAATAGTTGTTGAGTTTGGAGAGAACTGGGGCAAGTTTGGGATCACATTTCTTTAGGAAGACGGCTGGGTTATCGTTTCCCCCCTTTGCCTTCAGTGAGTTTAATTTAGAAATAAAGTGTCAATTGTATACACATATCACTCAGTAGAGTCTCTGTTCTAGGAGGGAGATCAGGTATGGTTACTCCAGTTGAGTCAAGTTTTGAGTTAGAAGTGAATTTCCGAGCAAAGGATTAAACCTTATCTGCTGTAGATGTCAGGACTTCGAATTGATTGAACAGAGGAGAGATTAAGGATTTGCTATTGTTCAGCACCCTCTTGCAGAGCCGCCAATAATCTCTAGAATCCAACTTGCGTGCTGATATACGTTTTCATTGCATCATCAACCAGTAACCTCGCATCTTTGAGGACACGCTTGAACTCGTTACGAAGAGACAAAAGGTGATATGTTGCAATCGGACGTGTCGCTCTGGTATAGACGAAAGAAGTGATTCCTGTGGGTTATAGCGGTCGCGCATGCAGGTTAGAAGCCAGGAAATGAATGCTGTTAAACTTTTTCACTTCCTTGCTGGAAGGAAAGCATTGATGCCGGCTTTCATCTAGGAGGAGACCCCAGACTCGCATTTATGGACAGGATGATTAAAGGTCACGCCACAAAGTAAGTCATGGTATGAGTTCTAATCAACACGTTGATAACAGAAATATATTTTGTTGGAAGGAGATTCTAGACTGCATGATCAGATTTGCCAAGAGGGCAGAACTTCAAATTACGGCGAGTCCTGGAGAAATGTAAAAAAAGAGATTTAAAAGAGAAGCGTGCCCATCGGCAATACTAGGGAAATGCGTGGGGGATGTCTACCCCTTACGTGAGAGATAGTGTGATTGTGAAATTAAGGAGTTGGTTTGCAGTGGGGTCAGCGAGAGTGTTTAAGTTACCTGGCTTGGTGGGCCTTATGTCACCGAATATAAATATATTTGCAGACGGGTGTAGAAAAATGGCCTTGTCTATATTATCAGAAATACTATCTAGCACGCAACAGTCATGAGAGGAAGGGGAACACTAGAGAAAGAAGAGTTAGTTGACTGCGTTAACTAGAAACAGAAGGAGATACATGTAAGTGTGATTCGGAGATTCAAGAAGTATTTCCCTAGACAGCGGGATATGTATAGGTCATGCACGTGGTCATTATAATCGTTCCTAAGGAGAGGAAGATAGCAATGAATCAAGAAGTCAGAGAAGGGGATTGGAGAGTTAAGATTATTTTCACAGAGAGCTAGGATGCTCGGAGACTTTTCGAAGAGGAACGATTCCAGCTGGAGAAGGTTGTACGAATGTTGGTGAAAGAAAGGTTGTAGGAGTTAGGTGATTTTTGTTGAACTGGTTTAGATTGATATCTTTGGTATTTTATTATCATGGTATGTTGTTTTGGTAAGGAAATGTCTAGGGTAGTAGTAGAAGTCTGTTGTCTAATGTAACATGTGCAGGAATGGAATTGGCGCAGAGTGTAACATAATGAGGTCTCGGGGTTGCCCATCGGAGGGACTTGCAGGGACAAGGTACTGCAAGGACCCTGATATTATGCAACTGTTGACCAGAGCAGCCTCTCAAGACGCTATGCAAGAGTTCGAGCTACTAACTACCAGTAGGGAACAGCTAAGTATGAAGAGACGTTGCCACTATCATCACATATCACAAAAATTAATGATAGCAGCGCTATTAAAACCTGAGAAATGGAAAGGAACCGGGAATCCCTTTTTATACAGGAAATAAGGTATGAGCTTCATCTCCTGTTCAAGAGATGGAGTATGAACCGGGCAATAGGAAAGCTTCTCAAGTCCTATTAAAAAACAAAAAAAAAATCAATCAAAGCAAACAAAAAAAAAATGGAAAAGTAAAATGCTTTCTAAGTATATATGGGGAAATTAAAAACAAATGCAAATCACACCATAAATATCATGGAAAATAATGAAAAGAACATCAGACTACAAAAATCAAGCCAGAAACTGCAACCTTTGGAAGAAAAATAGATATTATTACATTCCCAGACCAAAACAAACTACTAAGTAAACAATCAGAACTCATCTCAATATGCAGACAAGTAAAGAAACTTTTACTACGTTACTCAAAAATCGAAAATTGAAATATATAAATAAAAATCAAGTAAAAATAAATAAGAAAAAAAAACAAATAAAATAAATTAATCCAAGCAAAGAATAAACAAATTAACAAAGCACAATTTGTTTATTGAATTAGAATAGACTGAAAATAATAAAATAAATAAGCAAAAACAAGTAAAATTAATCAATCCAAATTAATAAATAAAGTAAATGATAAACAAATTAGCAAACCACTCTCGCCAAAATAACCGATAGAATATACTACAACAATCAATCTAAAAATTGCATGAAAAAATGGCTGTAATTACCTTCCCAGACCAAAACAAACTACTAAATAAACGATCAGAACACATCTCAATTTTTTTTTACTACGTTACTAAAAATCGAAAAGAATAAATAAAATATATAAAATGCAATAAATAGAAACAAGTAAAATAAATTAATCCAAATAAATTAATTAATTAAGTAATTAACAAACCACTCCCGCCATAATAATCGTTAGAATAGACTACGTGCGATGCACAAAAGACCCGTATATATAAATAGTCGTAAGAAAAACTAGCACATCTGGCCTGATACAGCATATTATTATTATTGCCTTTAGCATGAAACAGCCTGTCGCCTCTGAGTGTTGACTTCAATGTTCACTTTCATATATATATATATATATATATATATATATATATATATATATATATATATATATAAAAAAAAAGAACAGTAAGATATATAATCCGGTGTTCTTATAGATATTTTTATTTTTACAAAATAGTGCTCAATGTAAATTTACAGAGCATTAATATTATAAATTAATTGATTTAAAATATAGATTTTTTTCGCTACACAGTTCTAACCACGTTTCAAAATTTTTTGAAACATGGTTAGAACTGTGTAGCGAAAAAAATCATATTTAAATCAATCAATTAATAATATATATATATATATATATATATATATATATATATATATATATATATAGAGAGAGAGAGAGAGAGATATGAGATATTCAAAATCGCATGGCTTGTGGAATTAGAACAATTGACCACTGTTGACTAAAGGGCTTGGTTCGAAATTCTTGCGTATATTATCTAAAAGAATGGCGGAGCGTTCAGTGGACGAAACGTCGTAAATATATCAATAATGATAAGGACAAGAGTCCGAACGATGTAGCTAGTGTGTGTGTGTGTGTAGACACACACACACATTATATATATATATATATATATATATATATATATATATATATATATATATATATATATATATATATATATATAATGTTTCTATGTGGCTTTTAATTGTTTTTCAAAAAATATACTTTTTGTAGTTTTCTCTTTTTTGTAAAGTAATTTACTTTTTGCTAATTTATGTATAGCTTTTACTAGTTTTGCATTTTTATTCAATTTTTCAAAAGTAGTTTTCTCCTTACCCTTATTGTTATTATTATTAGCTGTAGCAGAAATCAGGAAAAAAAAAAGATTTCTTCATTTCTCCTTTTGTATCTATCTATTCTTTACAAATTATTCACCATACTTGTTCTTTTTTACCATTTCTCTCTTGCTTCAATGTCTGAACTGAGAGAAGAAAATTAAAATATGCTGATGATGGTGGTGGTTGTGGTGGTGATGGAAGTACGCGGTCGAAAAATGTATTCAGTAAGCAACGAAAAAGAACGAAAGAAAGAAAAGACACATATTTTCCTGTTCGTGTCTCCACGGCCATACACTCAGATATGAACGAAAACAAGGAAAGTAAATATTGTAAATGGAATGGAGGCAAACCTAAGCAGGGTTGAAGGGTGTGTGCGTGTAAAGAAATGAAACGCAAAAGAAACGAAATCGGAAAATTGGAACGAATGCGGCGGAGACAATGTATTGAAGTATGCCCCGAAATAAGTCGTTAAATTTGCGGGTCTTTATGGGTTCAAGTCAGGGAATGGAATAAGCCAACTTCAGTGCCTAAAATTCCCAGTCCAATCATTGGATTTTGCTGTGAATTTTTTTTCTTTCTTGTTTTATGTTGGTTTTTTGTTTTTTTATTTATTATTGTACTTTCGTTAACTAGTGCGCATGCGCTGACTGTCCATACTTTGAAATCGTTCGTGGATTAGGATCACGCTATACAGCATATTATTATTATTGTTTATGTTGCCCGTGTTGATTATAATATTTTTTTATTTTGGTTTATTGTTTATACTGTGCTTGCATGTTCTTTATCTGATACTTTATTCTTGATAAACTCAATATATCTTCGTATATTTTATTTATATTATAATTATAATTATTGTATTAGTAGCAGTAGTAGTAGTAGTAGTAGTAGTAGTAGTAGTAATAGTAGTAGTCAATGAGATTCCCGACATATCGTAACTAATAGCTTTATGGGGAAATCATGTGACAGCAAATATTATCAATAATCCACTTTCTTCAGTATCCTAACTGTTTTCATAATTGTTGTTTACTGGATGCTGTCAATGTGGACTTTGCGAATAAACACTGCAATACAAATAATCAAATTTTATCTTTAATTCCCTATTTCTATACATTATACACCCCAGATAACGAATATGATTTTTCTTTTTATATAGAATTTTATAAAAGTTTATGTTGTGGTCCACTTTTCTATATTGTAAATTAAAACCCCAACGAAAGACAAAAAAAAAATTTCATTCTCCCCGTTTCGATGCAGCTGCGAAATAGTATTTAATCATCTATTTTTCAAAACTTTTTCGCATATGACTGTCGAGTAAGCATTTCCCATTACAACTTTTAAGAAAATAAGGTAGTGTTAATTCAATGATTTGTTTTCATCGTCTTATCAAGCAATTTCAGCTTATTTAAAGTAGGAAAATATTTTAGATGGTAAGAATTGTGGAGGTGGATATAATAATGTTCTAGTGATACACGTCTTGCTAATTAACCCATAATTGGGGGAATAGAGGTGGATTTATATCTTTCCCAAGGGTAAGTCAATATAACGAACCCAATTGGAATTGGGACGTGGATCTCTGATTAACAATTCCGAATTATTATCTATTACACCACCCGCACATCCAAATTTACAGCATCTGGTAGAGCACCTGGTATTCCCATGGTATCACCTATCTAAGTACTGAACAGACTCGACTTTGGTTAACTTCGGTGATTGTACGGGAACCAATGTTTCAATATGATATGCCCGTAAGCCGCGTTGTAAAGTGGAGTATTTAATCTATGGTAATATTAAAAAGAACTTTCAAAGAAAAAATGATTATTTCTAGTCGCAATGCCGATCCTAAAGCATCGCTGGCGTTAAATTCTACAAATTTCTAAAGCAAAGATTTTTGGGATCGTTCCAATCGTTCCAATTTTGATCGGGACTACTTCTGCACTCTTGAGCCAATCTTAAATTTTCGCGCAAAGTTCAGACACTTTTCAAAAATTTCACTTTATATAAATTCAATTCAGTCAATACTTATTGTCGTGTCATTTTTGTCGCCACTAATTCTATTCATTTTATCTAGGTTTTTGGTTCTTTTTCAACAATATCTGTTTATATTTCTGATAATGTAAATAGTGTACTTTTTCAAACAGTTTTACACGCTTAAAATCACTTCCATTTTTATTGAAGTTATAATTATAAGAACGTAGATGAAGAAAGAAGAGGAGACAATACTTTAAAATCTTTTGTTTAAAACTTCAAAACAAAAATAACATAAGCATTTTATAAATTATTTCAAGAAATTTTCGTTAACCTTGTTGCTGTTAACTTTATTGTGGCGTGCAAACAAACACCAGCTACATTTCAAATTTACAGTTAACTTTATCTATATTGCTACGAAGCCTTGGGAATCTAGTGGTAAATGATTTTTACATACATGATTTCAATTCTGAGATACATGTTTTAAAATAAAAAGTGGAATGGTTAGTAAAGAAATAAAAAATAATAAAACGATTAATATGTTTTTTTGTTTTTGTTTTGTTTGTTTTTCGGTTTTTTTTTTGTTTTTTTTTTGCATTTATTAAAATGTAACAGAGAATTGGGTCAGCTCGATAACAGATTCCGCCTTGGTTGTATGTGTTGCTGTAAGCACCAGGAGTTGCGTCCCCTTCCACAATGGGCTTTAGCGAGAAGACCTTCTATTTGGAGTAGATGAAGCTGACTATTTACATATGAACGATACTGGACAGGTATTAGTCAATAGTCAGTTTGGGTCTGTAACTAATAGAGCTATAGAGCACCCGTTTTTTTTTTTTTTTTTTCTCAGTCGATGTAATGGGCTCTGAACGTGCTAAAAACAATCCAAACCAAAGCAGACCAGATCAGACTAGATGAACACATAAAATTTATCATGTATTAGGTGATCATTGATCTCCACCGGTTTGTTTATTTATTTTCTGTGAATTTCCGTGTCTTTTGTGGGATATTGGAGTGATTTCAAATTCAGAGTATTAATCCTCCTAAACTGGCCGCTACCCAAGGCTACGGGCCCTAGTCTACGTTGCTATTTATCCCATAGCTCGAGGAAAAAAAGATGAACTCATTCCTTTTTCAAATGCATGTACGCGAAAGTTAACGCAAAAGATTAATCCGGGATTCTAACTTGTTGCATTTCTAACATCTATATCCGCTGGTCTACATGCATATTTATTCTATAAATTAATCAAAGTATTATTTTGTATTTTTCTCCGTAAAATATATATAAAAAAATATTTTGGAGAAAATGGTATCAACCAGGCATTAGTTGTCCCGTCTTCATATCTTTTTCACTTTCAATGTTTACATGATTTTTGTTTCAGATTTTGAAACACACAAAGCGGATCGTTACTATCGGAGCGAGTAGGAATGATGGTAACACACAATATTACTTATTATAAAACGCAGATTGTGTGTGTGTGTGTGTGTGTGTGTGTGTGTGTGTGTGTGTGTGTGTGTCTGTACGTCTATATATTAGATCGGATTTCCTACATTTTTCAACCGATTTCAACAAAACTTCACAGGACTACGTAGAATTACATTGTGGTGGTTCTGACAGCGCCAAAAATTGGAAAAACACAATTGTTTTTGCACGAAATCAATTTGAAAACACGATAAAACACGATTCTGTCGCCAGAATGAAAGGGGGACAACTCATATCGAGTTATACTTATTATCAAATCCAGGTTGTTTGTGTGTGTGTGTGTGTGTGTGTTCGTTTAAATATGGGACTGGATTTCCTACATTTTTCACCCGATTTCAACAAAACTTCACTTTTTTTTGGCAGGTAGTGTTTTTTATTGTCTTGCACACTTTTTTCTTTATTTTTACGTTCAGAATGCTTTAAAAATTCCATTTACAAGACAATTATTTATAATAAAATTCTATTCAATCGATAGACTCATAACGATTGAAAACAATGTTTTTGTTTGAGTTTGGGTTTGACCAGTTCGTAAAAAAAACAAAAGACAAAAAAAATAATAATTAAGACATGCATGTCCGTCAACCTTAAACAATAATCTTTGTCAATTTTATTTTTCAGTCTTTATGATGGTCGATACTTGATCTATCTCTTACTGTTACATCCCCGGGCAACGCCGGGCTCTACTGCTAGTCATTACTAAGATGAAAATCAGAACATTTTTTACTAAAATAATCACCCAATACAAGGCCCAAGAACCATTCAATGTAGAAGGTTACTGAATGAGACAGTTTTATGAACCTAAGAGGAGGAAGCAAGTGCAGAATTTTATGATATTTTGAATACATGGCGGTTGATCTTAGGCTTGAAGAAGTTAGTCCTGCGCTAGTCAGCTCGGATTTCCGAAAATGGATAGTCTCCTAACGTTTGCCTCGCAAGACAACTATACTATAACTGCGCCACGCCACGTGCTACACAACCTAACAGAATCAGGAGAAAACAAAAGAAACAAGCTGGCAACTAGGAAAACAGGCCATGTGACTAACGCAGGGTCAGATCAAAGAAGCATTTTCTCATGATTGCGTTACACCATGTAGCGGTTTCTCAGCAAAAAGCTCTCTCAGTTGAAATTCCATCTTACAAATGGAAGGGAAACTTGTGTGTAGTAGCATTGTGGGTCATGGATTTGAAAGCCTGATCTTGAGGAACATCGATATTGTGCTACAGAATTAACTGTGCCCAGAAAAATACTAGCCAAAAGAAATCCGATCATTAAAATATATATAGGTCTTATTATTTGATATCTTTATTTCTTTAATACAGCTGTTTTTCTCATTACAGCTTCGTTCGGTTGAATTCTTCCATGTCATGTTTTTCTAGAAATTCTTGTTATTCTTCAATAGGAATTATTTTCGTGTTCGTTCCTCTTCAAGAAATTCGATCCTGTTGTCATTTTGTCTTTTAGATATATAGAGAAAATGAGAGCTGCTAAAAGGCTGACGACCTCCCCAGAGTCAACTATTATCCACCACCAACCATCAGTTTGACAATCATAGGGATATATTTATTTTATCGTTGTTCACTCTTTACAAAGCCCAAGAGCCACTCGATATAGATGGCTGCAGAATAAGAGGCACGATTTAGGCGGTTATGTGGGGAAAATAACAGTTAATCCAAGACTTGATCAGTTTAAGATTGTAGTGATCGGAAATACACTCCTTTGGCAGTCGGTTACACAACGCAGCTTTTAGCGGGAAGAAGCTCTTCGAGTGGAACGTACTTTTGAACAATTAAATGGAATGAGTGTTTTTGTTACAATGTTGCTGGTATGGCGGATCCTGGTCGTGATGCGTAGAACTGACGGAACTAAGGAATATAGTTCGTCCGAGGAATTTCTATGGAAGTAGCGATAGAACAGTGGGAGTCTTCCTGCATACTGTTTTTGCGAGAGATGGGTTTCATGATGGAAAATAATTTGTCACTCACAAGGACTCGGAGACTCCTTTGAACTCTATTGAGACTAGGAAGTGAGGAATAGGCAGCTCCTGTCCAAATATGACAGCAGTACACCACTTTACGCCTGATCTGGCTCTTGAAAAAGTAGAAGGGAGTACGAGAAGCCAGCCACTTACGGGAGCGGCACAGGAGAACCACCATTTTTACAGCAAATTTAGCGATGGGTCGTATATACGAATTCCACTTGAGGCTTGGGTTAATTTTAATACCCAGTAATCGCACAAGTATTTTTGTTATCACAATGTAAATTCAGGTTATTTCGTTAGACAAAAAGATTTCTAGAAATCGTCATAATCCTTATCTAAGAAACGTTGGAAAATAGCTGTCGATATCTATCAGTTGACTTTGCAGTTCTCTTCTTAAACAAAACATTTATACTTTAATTACTATTTCTTTTAAAATCTTTGTCACTTATTACCTTAGATGTTTTGGTTCACTACATCTTCCCTTTTTTAAAATCCTTCAACTGAAAGGACTTCTTGGTTTCTCGTTACAATCATTGTTTTGAATTCAGAATTATCCTTCTCCTAGGCCGGATGCCACGCAAGGCACCGAGAACCGAGAATACCCTGCTACTTAACCCATAGCAGGAGGCAGAAGAGATGTATTGATACCTTTCACAAAAATCATTAATCATTACGTCTATGTTCACGATTATTTTCACAAGCGGAATTCACAAGTTATTCATTGATTTCTTTGCTTTCGTTAGGTTATTTTTGGTTTCATTTCATTGTATCTGGTTATTCTAAAAGTTCTATGAAGAAATATATTTTGCATTTTCTTTTCTTTTTCTACTTTCTTCCCTATCAGACATAACTAATTTCAATACAAAACCAAAGGGAAAAAATCACCAGCAAACAAAAACAAAAAAACAAACACCCAAAATGAGGCAGGAAAATAACAGTTGTTTCTTGAATAATATATATATATATATATATATAGATAGATAGATAGATATGTGTGTGTATTATATATATATATATATATATATATATATATATTTATATGGGAAGATGGTGTGTATGAAAGTTTGTATGTATGAGTATACATGTATATATACACATGTTTTCTGAGTAAATATATATATATATATATATATATATATATATTTTTATCCCCCAAAAAATATATATATATATACATATATACATAAGCATTTTTTTACATATGTACATGTATCGGTATACATAACATATACGAGAATATATCTGTAAACGCGCACAGACATCTCTCTCTCTCTCTCTCTCTCTCTCTATATATATATATATATATATATATATATATATATATAACCCTGTACTCACCTGTTTTTATGAGTACTCTCACATACACACCCACATTTACATACATATTAATAGGGATGTATGTGTATATAAATTGTTAATATATAACTATAGAGAATATATATATATATATATATATATATATATATATATATATATATATATATATATATATGTATGTGTGTGTGTGTGTGTGTGTGCTTGTGTTTCTGTGTGTGTGTGCATGTGATTAAATCGTGAAATAGAAATCGAGATGTTGAAATAAGTAGAGGGAATTGCCAGTTTATTACCATTTTTTAGTCATCATCGCCGTTGTCGTGTTCGTATTATTATCAGTAGTAGTTGTCGACCGTGCAGGTGAAGCAACGTTATCTATTGTCTGTGTAAATTGTTCTTTCATTTGACTCTAGAGATTCGGATCCTACTTGTGTTTTCAACTTTATTAGTTTGCGACTCCAATTTTCCTCTTTTTTCTTTTATTGTATTTTTTTCTCCTATTTTTTTTTTTTTTTTGCAATGTTCTCGCGATGCCTTGGCTTCTTTTGCAATTGGATTTTGATTTCTTATCTCATGTTTTACTAAGTATCCAATACGCGATACTAAACGAAGAATGATAATTTTTGTCTTTTGCTTTGTCCGACGTATTTCCTATTGTTGATGGTAGATGCGTTTTTTTTTTATTGCCTTTTCTACGGAGAGAGTTCAGTTTTATTATTTCTCTTTTGTTGATATCGTTTCATTACCAACCGTCTATGAGATTTGGGGAAAGTTTATTTTCCTCTTCTTTGTTATTGTTTGTTTTTTTTTTTTGTTTGTTTCTATATATATTTTAGTAATTCTTCATTAACATCTATTTCTACAATGTATTTCCTTCTTTCACTTAGGATTCCTTTCATATCATTTCTTATATTTATTTAAATGCCCTGAGGGTTTTCTTTCGTCCTTTTTCATTTTCGGTATTTTAAACAGTTTTTTTGTACTGGCAGTTCTCAATTTTCATTCTCCAACATACACTTTACGTATTCTTTCTTTGCTTCTTTCTTTCCTTCTTTCTTCCTTTTTTTTCCATCCTTCTTTCTTGGTTTCTTTCTTACTTTCTTTTTGTTTTCCTTCTTTCTTTCCTCCTTTCCTTCGTTCTTTCTTTCTTTTTGTTTTCTTTCTTTCTTTCTTTCTTTCTTTCTTTCTTTCTTTCCTTCATTCTTGCATTCCCTCTTTCTTTCTCGCTTTTCTTTCTTTCTTTCTTTCTTTATCATCATATATCTTTCTTTTTTTTCTGTTTATCTCTCTATTTTCTCTCTCTATCTTCACCTTTCTTTCTTCCTTTTTTTCTTTCCTTCTTTCTTTCTATCTCTTTCTATCATTATATATATATATATATATATATTTTTTTTCTGTTTCTCACTTTATATTTCTTTCTATTCCTCTCTTTATCTTTCTTTCTCTTTTGTTTCTCTCAATATTCATCTTTTTCTCTCTTGATCTTTCTCTCTTTCTTTGTCTTTCTTTCTTTCCTTCTTTCTTTCTTTCTTTCTTTCTTTATCTCTCTCTCTTTATTTATACCTTTATTTCTTTCTTTCCTTTTGTCTCTCTCTTTATCTATGTCTTCCTTTCTGACTCTCTCTTTCTTTGTGTATATCCTTTCTTCTGTTCGTCTCTTTATGTCTGTTTTTCTTTCTTTGTATTTCTTTCTTTCTTTCTTTCTTTCTTTCTTTTTATTTTATAGTCTCTCTACTTGTTTCCTTTTTCTCCTCTTCTCTCGTTTACTTCTATTTTATTTTCCTCGTGCTGTTCTTCAAACATCTTTAACTTATTTTCCTTTATTTCTTGTATATTACATTCGTTTTTTCCATCGGCATCTGATTCCTATTTGGTTTTCTTTCTCCATTTCAATCATTTTACTTTCTCTCAAACGTTTTAATACATCTATTTTTCGGTCTGACACCATTTTTCTTTCTTGGATCATTTCTCTCTCTTCATTCCAATGTATTCTTCAGCAGTTGCCATCTTGTTGTTACTGATTTCTTTAAGTGATCATTAATTCACAATCTCCTGTCTGTCATCGTCTTTAGTTATTTCTCACTGATGGCATTTTAATGCATCGGTGCGATGACGTCATCGAAAATGATATTGAAAATAGACGTTCAGTTCTCGAAAGTATTGTTTTAAAAAATCCCCCAAAAAAGTCTTTAAGTAATTTCATTTCACATGTAAGACTTAGATGCGTTGATTTTACACTGAGTAGCACAAGATAAAATATTTATGAAATCACTCAATGAAATATAATGACATAATTATGTTTCTAAAATACGGTGCCTTTATTTCGACTAACATCTAACACTTGTGGAGTCACACACGCTCTCATTTCAGTTAAAAAATGCCTATTAAACACACTGAGTAATCAAACTTGTAATCAGATATTTACAATTGAAGAGCGAATCAAAATTGTTGTAGATATCTATTAAAATGGATTTGGTCTATCTAAATGTACATATATTTTTTTACAAAGCCTTAATTTTTTGTGAAACGTTAACAACATAAACAGAAGGTATATTATGGTGAATAAGATATTCCATCTTTAGGTCGATAGATATTAATTTCAATTTTAAAAAAAATTTGGGATAACTAATAAAACATATTACGCACCAAATATATCATTGAAAGTGAGGCACAAACTAACGTCAGGTTAAAAATAACAATTGCTAAAAAATGACCTTTACGTTTGGATACGAAAATAAAGTTAGTATTATATGATTGGTTGATTGTTTTTGTGTAGCTATATATCAAAACTTCAATGGGTCATTTAATGCCGAAATATTAATATTTTATAAATAAAAATAAATAAATAAATAATTTTATAATAAATTTATATTATATTTTATAATAAATTTATAATAAATATTTTATAAATAAAAATAAAAATAAAATAAATATATTTTAACACAATTGTACGCCTATAAATAAAATGTATTGCACGACATTTTGCTTTAAAAATGTACTGTTGGTCATGTTACTATAAATAGGTATTGTTGATCATAAAAACTATATTGTTGGTATTTTACTATAACATTCCTAGTATTTTCTTTCCTTTGGGGGTTCACTATTTGCCCATAGCTGGTACCCTAACTGGTGCTACCACCGCAGATCAGGATAGACCGAGAACATACAGCAAAACCTCTAATCTCCCGATCAGAGGATTTGCTGCCGGATGTAGCTTATTGTCATCCCCAGGACGGCTAGCTTGAAAATGTCCGAAAGAGATATGCATCTCTCTTAAATAGTATCGCTGTGCCTTGCTGCAGTGTCTTCATGTAGCTTAATGGTAAAGCCACTCCTGGCTGAAAAGTGGTTTTCCAGATTAAGAAGAGAATACGATTTCAATTGCCGTCATTTCAATTTTCTTTAATAATGTCTTCGATCTTTATAACGGATGGAATGAATTTCTATGTTTAATAACAGTTGACGTCTACTCAAAATCGTGTACTCATTACAAATAACTTTTACAGTTGAGAAATAATGTCAGATTTAAAAATGCATGAATTACTTTAAAAATGCACAGCCTCACTTTCGCGTTGGTCTATCGCTATTCCCATGGTGAGTGTTCAGACGAACTGCATTCCTTTGTTCCACCAATTCTAAACTTCACGGCCCGCTATGCCCACCCACGATGCCCCCCGTATTCCATTGGTGAGGAGTAAGTTCCACTCGAACAGATTCTTATCATAAGATGTTGTTTTGTGTAACCAACTCTCACGTGTATGCGGTTCCACAAGGCAGAACACCCAAGACTTGAATAGGTTGATTATAGTCATTGATACAACGAGTTTCATTTTTCAATCAATACTGAAAACTGCATTTGGATCGCCAATCAATGTTTCCATCAGTGTCCATATTTCTTGACTGCACACACACACACACACACACACATATATATATATATATATATATATATATATATATATATATATATATATATATATATATATATATATATATATATATATATATATAAAATAAAAAATGAAACTCAATTGTACCTCATTTTTAGATGGCCATTTTGCTTATCAATACTAAAATGTTTGAAAGAAGAAAAAAAAAACCTACTAGGAAATTGTCCCGGGGAGCGAAATGGCCATATAAACGTGGGGTACATTTGACTTTCATTTTTTATGTAATTCATTTCTATGGTCTATAATAAATATATTGACCTCTCTTTTGTGGATCAGTTTTAACATTTTATATTAATAGGATTCATTTGGCTTACTTAGTCACGGATTGTGCCTGAATATATATATATATATATATATATATATATATATATATGTGTGTGTGTGTGTGTGTGTGTGTGTGTGTGTGTGTGTGTGTGTCTGTGTGTGTGTGCATATGTAGAGTAAGGCTGAGCCCAGAAAAGGCCTTCTGACAAGCCAAGTGCAGAGTTGACCGGAGGCAAAACCTTCTAGCCTTGGATGAAGATCCGCCTCGGATGTCAGTCTGGACACCGACATGTGAACGCGTGATCGATCGACGTACCTGCGCTTGGAATATGCAAGCATGGAAGAACCAGCATGATAGTTCCGGTAATATATGCTTTAATGAGCAACGCCTACATCTCATCAGTAACGGAATTCCGAACAAGTAAGAAAGAGAAAAAAAACAGTGCGTATTATACAGGATATATTTTCCAGAATGTTGTGGCCCGAAAATAGAGTTGTGTATTATCATCATGCCTTGGCTTCGGAAGAAGAAGGTCACGAGTTAGCCCTTACACGTCGCTTGTAGGCACGTTTGTGAAGAATAAGCCCAATGCGGGACCGGCATACATTCGCAGTAGTTGGAGATGAAAGCCTGGCCTGGGCTCGATGACATAGCACTGCAGTATTTCTTCCTCTGCCTCTTGTCCCTGAGAGTCGCCCTGCAGGTATCTTCAAAGAAGGAGACAGCATGGTTGGCGGTGAGACGCCAGGCGTCAAGGTTCTCAGCTAGTGGTTGACCATTGGTAATGGTTGATGTGACAGGCAACAAAGGATTTCATTCAAGCAATCTTTGAATCGCTTCATTGGTGCCCCTCTGTCGCGATAGCCAGTGTAGTGATCACAGTACAAGAAAATTTTAGGCAGGCGATGTTTTTTTTATTCTGGAAACATGTGCATTCCAGCCTAACTGGGACTACAGCAGCTTGGCCTCGATGCTAGTGATTTTCGCCTTTGGAGACGATGTCACTCCAGTGTATATTAAGGATCGTGATTTTCGCCTTTGGAAACGATGTCACTCCAGTGTATATTAAGGATCGTGCGGAGACAACGCTGGTGGAACCGTTCGAGGAGTCGCAGGTGGTGTGACCCATGACTCTGAGCCGTATAGGAGAATGGCAACAGCCATAGTTATATATACTTTGATCTTACAGTATTTACATTAGTCGGAGTAGTGTCCTCATCTTTGTCGCCATATTTGTCACAACGTTTCGGCCGTTGTACGCTCCGGCCTTCTTCGGGTGGTTGGAATTTCGAACTGAACCCTTTCTTTCGATCACTGGGGTAGACTGTTCTAGTTCCACGTGCCATGTTTGATGGATGTCAGTTATCAGTCATCTCCTGCTAATTTTCCCTCTGAAAGTTCTCCACTGCCTTAACCGGGTATTGAACTCACACTCTTTACGTCTGTCACTGGATCTAACCAACGCCTTTATCCACTGTGCCATGAGTCCAAACACCTGAAGAAGGCCGGAGCGTACAACGACCGAAACGTTGTGACAAATATGGCGACAAATATGAGAACAATAGTCCGACTAATGTAAATACTGTACATAATACCTCATCTCAGAAATATAGACAGACTTTGATCTTAATATCCTTCTTCAGGTGTTTGTTGTAGCACGCATGTTTGTACAGTCTACCAAATGCAATGCTCGCCTTTGCTGGTCTGTTGTCGACCTCCTTGTCGATCCTAGAATCTTACGTGATAGTACATCTAAGTTAGGTAAACCGATGGAATGCCACTATTTCAGTCGTGTATTATACACGAATGCATATTACATACATATATTTAAATTAATAATAATAATCAACATCTGATTAGTGACAGAATTCACGTCAGACAAGTTGAACGATTTATGAATTAGCTTCATGATAGTTTTCAAATACAAGTTGTTACGATTAATTAAAATAATCTTAAATCTCAGCCACAAGATTCGTGCAACGCAGTGATACTTCGTAAAAAATAGTATCGGTTTTCAGTAATGTTATGTACTGATATGGGTGAAGATAGAATGTTTTCTGCTTATCGAATCCCTTTATGTCCTTCGTGTACGTCAAACACGCACGCTGTCGGGTACAGCTTTGTCTTGTCACGCTTGCCCCTTATAGTTGCGTCGATGAATATATAAAACATTTCATAAATGTGTGGTTTCCTGGATAACTAAGACACGGAAGTATACGTGTGTGGAAAAAAAATTCTTAACAAAAGAAAAAAGGAAAGGAAAAAGACATAACATCAATGATTCCAAGGGCACATATTCTCCATTTCACACTTTCTTTAATCTTTCTCATGTAGAATATTTTTTTGAATATTTATTTACAATAACTTTTACATTCTTTCTTTACAAAACATAACAGAAACCAAAATGTATGTTTGTCACTTCATCAACGAGTGTATCTAATATATATATATATATATATATATATATATATATTGAAAAAAATAATAAAAAACGACAGAATATTTGCAAGAAAGCTTTATATTCCCCAGTTTTTCCTCTGTCTAGGAAGAACCATGTCACGTGACATATTTCTTTCCTGTTTCATCGCGCCAGCATAACAACGTGTCAACGTTTTATCGATGATATTTTACGACTTGCTGGTTCTGTTTTTTCAGCAAAGAGCTTTGAGGATTGTTGCTACCTGACAGCCATTGTGACTTACCTCTAAGCATTGCATATAGATATTTACATGAGGTAAGACGGACATGGGATTCAATTGTGTCTGTTTACACTCACACACACACACACACACACACACACACACACATATATATATATATATATATATATTAAGTAAATGCTCTGTTTATATAAGAAACAGTATTTACAACATTTACCGGCCTGAATCGAATCTGCATTCTACACGAAATCGCCGTATAGCCTGACGTGCTATTCCAGTTTAGCTACGAAGGAGCGTCTGGTTAGCAAGGTTGATTTTACTGCTTTTGAGCTATAGACTTCCCATGATTCCCCTCTAACGTCCATATCTGCTCGAAGCGTATCTTAACGTAAACAAATGATGTCACACACTACGAAATGGACGAAATCCAACAATTATTTTAATATATTTTATTGTTATACGTTATTTATATAGACACAAATACTAAGTAAACGCTATGTTTACAATAAACAGTATTACAACATTTAATTGCCTGAATGCCCGAGAAATTTCATAGAACGTATGCATCCTTTGAAATTTCTCTGAAGTTCAGGCCGGTAAATGTTGTTAATACTGTTTATTATAAACAGAGCATTTACTTAAATATTTGTGTATATATAAAATAACGTTTGCCCAAAAATATATTAAAATAATTGTCGAAACTTTCGTAGAGTATATATATATATTTTCGTATATATATATATATATATATATATATATATATATATATATATATATATATATATATATATATATATTCACAATAATCTGTATACATTAACATCTCAAACTCCAGTGACCTTACATAGATCCATAGTAGCATGATCAGTCTGTCCAACTATCAAACTCAGTAACCTAATAGACACAATATTACAATCATTTACTAAGCAGATTAGAAGCTACACCAGGGACGATATTCACTTCTTTAGCTCCATACCACAAAAAGTAGATCCGGGAACACTTATGGCAACGTTTGACATTACTAGCCTATATAGCAACATAGCGCATAAATTAAGTGAAAAGGCATCTCATTCTGGATTGAAAAACATCCAGAAACACTACATCGCAGATTCACTAAGGGATTCATTCAGTATCGATCTAATTCTAAATAATAACATCTTTGAATTTGACAACAAAAACTATATCCAAACCATGGTACAGCAATGGGAACTAAAATGGTACCAACATACGCCACCCTGACATTAACTTACCTAGAGAAAAAACCTCTATAAAAATAGAACAAATATATGGGGAACATATAAAAACTTCACCAAATCTTAGATGATTGCTTCAGTTTCTGGAAATCCTCATGAGGTGATATTAACCAATTCCAACCTTTACTTCAAAACTTACACTCAAAAATCAAATTCACCCAAGAATATAATTCCAACGAATTACCATTTTTAAATATACCCATTAGAAATAAATTAAAAAAAAAATCAACCACATAAACACAGATATCTACCGCAAACCTACAGACACCCAAAATATCTTCATTTCAAGAGCCATCACCCAAAAAGCTGCCTGAAATCCATCCCCGATTCTCTAACACGTAGGTTTTGTACTATAGTGAATGACAAACACCTTCGAAAACACCGCCTAGAAGAACTATATAAAACTCTATTAAAGAAGTGAGGCTGCCCTACAATGCTAATAAACAAAGGTTTTGAACTCGCAAAGAAAATTCCTTTAGATCAACTACGAACAACACTAGCATATGTCTCAACATACAACAAGAACAATCTAGAACTATTTACAGAAATTACAAAATATCTAGGCCTACTTGACAAATTGAAAAAATACTAAAAACTAAAAATAAATTAATTGAAAGCAAACGTCAATCTAAAATCCTGAAACACATATTAACCTCATCCAAATTTAACCAAGTCACAATACAGGGAGACACAAAATACAACAAAAAAAATGTGGGGTTTGTGACATCATTATGCAAGGAATCTCCTACACTTCTGAAAACCCAAAGCGACATTCATAATAAATAAAAAAAATTAAACTGCAACTCCAAAAATGTGATTAATGCACTAAAATGTACAAAATGCAAGTCATATATAGGTATCAGCCAACAACTAAACGACAAACTCTTCCTCTACAAAAGCAATGTCAAATTACCAGACAACAGAAAGCTATTTGTATCATAATACATCTATAAATGTAACTAGGGTGAATTTAAAATTATGCCAATATATCAAACAGTCAATTATTATAAGCTACAAATACAAGAAAAAAAAATCATAAAGAAATTTAAACCAGCACTAAATAGAAGATAACAGCACATGGAAAAAACAGACAACATGCACACATAATGGCCAAATACAGTGGTCAAATCACTCGCATGCATGCGCACGGACTCACACGCGGGTATCTGTGGAGCACGAATATGTATACACATATTGGCAAAAAACAATAGACACGCAAAAAACAATAGACACACATAGGCACGCGAAAACTCTACACAAAATAGGAAGTGTGTATATATATATATATATATATATATATATATATATATATATATTCATATATATATATATACATGTGTGTGTGTTTTTATTTAAAAAATATGCTGCATGATAGTTATTATATATATATATATATATATATATATATATATATATATATATATGATTAACGGGGGATGAATATTTTATATTTAAATAAACATGGATGAAGAGTATTTAATATCTAATTTAAATATAAATTTAATTTTTTAAATTATAAATTAAATTATTTATCCCCTTTTATTTTGCTTATAAGATATAAAAATACAGTCTATTTTAAATGTAAAATATTTTAAAAAGAAAAAACTATAATAACCATCATATCATATGGACTACGCCAGGACTGCGTTAACCAGGTTTTTTTTATTAAATTGCCTGAAGATTGTATTGTGCATGAAACTCCGAGTTGTGCGGCCGGTGAAGGAGTGTATATATATATATATATATATATATATATATATATATATATATATTTGGTTGGATTGATGTGAGTTTGTGACCCTAGGTTTCACGCTTTTGCGATCGTCAGACAAACTGATTAATTTTTAAAAATTTGGGGTTTATGTAGATTGCGTGTATTGGTGTTATTATGGAAGTGGGGGGGGAGAACGTCATCGTCATGTCAAACATCGATGTATGTTCATACGCCCAATGAAGTACGCAGACACACATTGAACGCTTTCTAATAAGTACCGCGCATATAATATATAAATAATGATATATATATATATATATATACACATTTTCACACACACACACACATATATATATATATATATATATATATATATATATATATATATATATTTTATGAATAAAAATGATAATAGGAAAACTCGTATTTTGCTTTGATAAAGTACACATTGAACGAAACGCGTCAGCAATTATCAGTTTTCCTATTGCAGTTTTTATTCATAAATATTGTCTTCTCTACTGGTTAAATCAGAGAAATTTTCATATATATATATATATATATATATATATATATATATATATATATATATATATATATATATAGATAGATAGATAGATAGATAGTGACAGGTTTCGTTGAATAATTTAGACATGTGCCCTCTACTGATTTTCAGTTAGTTCCGATCATATTCACGGATAATCTTTTTGGTGTCGTAAAAAACGAGAGAAACTCGCCGTGTTGATACACATTTCTTTTATTCCGAATAATTTCAACATAGCACAATGTCATCATCAGGGTTTTGTTTATTGGACAAATATTGTAGTGTTCGTTTTTGTTGAAGTGAAAATTGTTATGTTCATCTGAAAGTTAAATTTCATACGTGTGGAATGAAGAACGCTGATTCAGTGTTCGCTGGCACCGTTTAAGGGATGGGTAACTAACTTTTTGAAAGGATGAAATTGAAAATAATAGGAGAGAACATGTTTAAATTATTCAACCAAATATCTTTCAATGAAAGCATACTGCCCATATATATATATATATATATATATATATATATAGTTATTTATTTAAAAATTATAATATAAATATGTTATAAAATCACTACAAAAATAGTCATTTTGTTTCAACACATCTGGTGTCTTATCAAGTGATTATGTTGAATGTAGATTGTAGAATAAATGTTTTAAAAGGTTCAAATTAATTAACCACCCCTCATAAGGGAGAACGCTGTTACATGAGCTGAAATGACCAATCAAATTACAAGTATATATATATATATATATATATATATATATATATATAAATGATATTTCATTATCCAATATATAAATAAAAATAATGAATGAAATTAGCAATTGGATATAGCAAAACAATAGTCTTTTTTAATATTGGCAACAAATTGAAATAAACTTGGAACGTAAATACTGCTTGCTATGCTAGAATCTAATTCAATATTATAAAAACGAAATGAATATTCCAGGAGAATTAAAAAAATAGAATTTAATATATCAGAACTCGCAGATAAAATCCTAATAGGAGATAATTAATGTTTTTAAAACTACATAAAAGGAAACAAACTAAAAAAAAAAATTAAAAAAAAAAAATTAAGGAAAAAACTTTTCCAACATAGATCATCCTGACATATTTTATATAAATTCTGACGTGCAATAATTAGTGCAGAAAAACAACGTTCACTCACAGTTATAAAAGGAATATGAAAGTTACATGAAGAAGTAATAACGACAGCTTGAAAACGCAAGATAAAAATAAAAGGAAAGGAAAAACAGTGGAAAACAGAAAAAAAATACGTCACGAAGAAATTTCTTTGTAAATTTAGAAAATAAACAGGCCCAATGCTTATGTAATAGATAAAAACAAAAGTTGCTTTTAAGTACTTATGAACACTATGGGGATGTCCCAATCCTCCTAAATATATTGGACACTATTGTAAGTGAGGGTCACATACTGTCGAAGTATCCCACCACTAGCAGTGGTTTACCTACTTCACGCCGCTGGCGAGTATTGTATTTTATTGCTATAAATATTAGCATTTAATTTCCAACCTCAGTTTTGGTTATTCTTCATTCAGTGACCCTTTCTAGGTTACAACAAAAGTTGAGCGAGATTAATTCAGGCCATGGTCATCTAGCGAAAAAAATAAATATGTAGTGATCTTAAAACTAACCCTGTGTAAGGAATGCTTACTCCTCTACGGTGAAATAGATGTGACGATAACCATATTATAATATCCTATATACTCGTGTATAAATCGATTTAATGTATAGTGAAAACCCTAATGCATGATTCTAACCTATTCAACATTACTTGTGTATAATGCGACCATCTATTTTTTGCATGAAAAAATTGGTCGTAAAAAATCGCACTATACCCAAGTATATTCGGTAAAATGCAGGAATCAATAACAAATATGGCTGTTTAGAGGTCCTGATTGGATAAGAATAATGTTGCGTTCAAGGATACAAATATATGGTACGCGCACAAATCAAAATCGACACTTGGGAAAAGAAAAACAAGAAAAGACTTTCAGATTTTGAGATTCTAATCCAAACATGATGACAAAACTTTGCTTTAGTAAAAATTAAATTAAAAAAAAAATAGAGGCTATGTCATATGTGCCGTTTCGTCAAACTCTATGCGCATTAAATGATGAACTATTATGGACATGCGCATAAAATGATAAAATATTATGGACATGCGCATAAAATGATGAAATATTGTGGACATGCGCATAAAATGATGAAATATTATGGACATGCACATAAAATGATGAAATATTGTGGACATGCGCATAAAATGATGAAATATTATGGACATGCGCATAAAATGATGAAATATTGTGGACATGCGCATAAAATGATGAAATATTGTGGACATGCGCATAAAATGATGAAATATTGTGGACATGCGTTTAAAATGATGAACTATTATGGACATGCCTTAGAACTGACACATTTGATGGATATTTAAAATTTCTGGTCAAAATTAAAATTATCCAACCCAAACGGGTTAGTTATCGACATGAAAACTGGAGACATTAAAGCAGAGCTGAGATATTCTATCAATGAAACTTTAAGACAGCGTTGAGTAGAATATAATTGCATTACTTTTAAACAGTAAATTAATTTATATTCAATCATAATTTACATAATTTTCACCAATATATTTGTTTAATCTGATATTTGGAATCTATAAAATTTATATCTGTTTATGACCAAGGAAAAGAATTCTGCAGGCCAGTTTTATTTTGACTAAATATTTTTAAAAAAATATCTATCATTATCATTTTGAACAAGTTGAAATGTTAAGCATCTGGTTGTTTGTTTAATGATTGATACTGCAAATAAGATGTGTGTGTCACAATAACGATAGTAATGGGATAGGTATATTAATATTACATTATTTCAAAATATTTCACTGTATACTTTAATATTCGTAAAGCTAAAACCAAGCCACGAAATAGTATAAATACATTTGCTAAACTTTAAAAAAAAAAAAGAAAAACTTTCATATACAAGTAATGAATTTCAATTAAATATCATTGCAATGAATTAAAGAATAAAATATCAATTTTCTTACAACAGGTTCGCACACAAAAAAAATAAACATCTTGCTTAAATGTTGCGATTTATTTGGTCGTCAGCCCAAAGTTATTCATGTTAAAGTCTGAAATGTGTTCTTTAGGTATTAAAAAAAGGTGCAATGTTATAACCTATCCTTTTTATATACACCTATGTGTCGTTAGGAAGAAATTGATATAGAGTTTAACCAGACTAATCCACGTCAGGTTCATCTGGCCAAATAAAACAAAACTGAATATATGGTGATCTTAAATGCAATTCTGTGGAAGGAATGATTACTCCTCTGCGGTGAAAAGGAGAAGCTACATCCTATGCACAATACAAAATCTTCAGTCAATGCAAATCAGTATACAGCATGACAATAAATTGGTATAAATAAAGAATATGGAACTATGGAATATTTTGAGATATTCAGTTTAAATAGTTGTTTTTTTTTAATTTCGTGAGGTTTTATGATTTTTTTAAATTAAAACTCTAATAGGTGGCTTCAAAGAAAAAAATGACTTTTAAATGAATAGTACATCTTAATTAAATCGATTTCATGTTATACACACACGCACACACATACATACACCCATACAGGGTGCGATGGATAAATTGTCGTCTAGATTACGCAAAAATGAAATAACACTGATTTCTCATTTTAACAAATATAATTACCGAAATAACATAAAAAAAATATCTTGAAATACCAAAGAATAAATGTAGTCAATAAAATTGCTATTCGCTTCAAACACGGCTTCCAGTTGACTTCGGAATCTCCGGCAGCTCTTCTGGACGGTCTCCTTGTTTAAGATGGCGAATGTTGTCATAATCCTTGCCTTTAGTTCACCTTTGGTGTTACAAAAAAGTTTTGTTGGTTTCTCGCTCCACTGAGTTCCACATACAATAATCCAGGAATCCAGGCGTTGTTTTCTTGGGAGTTAGATAGCCATATGTAAGGTGTGATGTGGCCGCTGAATTTATTTGAGTGCCATGACTTACTTCTCCTGCTTGTGTTCATGAAGCAGAGTTCTCTTGCCAGACATAGAGTCTTCCAGCAGTCACACTCTTGACCCAGACCAGCACTAACTCCTCAAAGCACTTGTTGTAGGTTTTATATGCCAGAAGTATTTTGGCATATAAAAGAAACAAATAAAACGCCTAGAGTAAAATGGAAACTAATAAAAAACGAGAACATATAGATCTTTAAATGATTCATGTCCTTTGTGCCTACATGAAAAGTTACATATTATTAAGTTTTTGAAAGATAAAAATTCATTAAATCAAAGAAATGAAATAGCAGTTTTTTGTAGACATTGTTTAATATTTTCCTTAAAATATTATTAATTATAAAAATAATTTGCATAATTATATATCTTTTATTTGATCATAAATACAATAGGTTATTAATGCGTAATTAAATACTAATCTTTTAATTTCATAATACCATATAAAGTTTATTAGTAAATATAATAAAAATATTATTTTAGATCTGTATAAATAAAAATATAAATATAAAATAATATCACTTAATCATATTTGAAGAAACCCTTTAAGAAAATCTCGATGTAGTTTAAGAAATAAGAAGATAAATAAATAAAAATGCCAACTGAATTGTAGTGTAACACCAAAAAAGCCAGATTGTGATGATGGGTTCGAATAAAATGTAGTCAGTATCAACAAACAGAAATTTTAAGCCCCTACCTGACCGTAACCGATTTTCAATTTACCGCATAAAAATATACTTGTATCTTCATTCGTTAAAAACTCCAACACCCCGTTTAAAAAAAAAAATATTCTCATTCCCCCACTAACTTAAAATATATAATATTATCTGACTCATAAATAGAGTAAATTATTTTTTAAAGGTTATTCTCCATCGCTTGATAATGAAACTGAACTTTAAATTTTAAGTTTAATTTAAGATTTAAGGTTTGGTTTCGAAGCATGCTTATTTCTGTGTCACGATTAATACATATTCAAAAAAAAATAATTATATTATGCTTTACTGTGTATCGAACACTGTTTTTTAAAAATAAATGTAAAAAAGTCTGGATTATAAATCTGACTGATCTTTACTTTTATTGCTATATATATAGATAATTTTCAAAGCTGTAGCGCATTTGTTCACATTAACGTTTCGAAATGTCCTGGTTCTTTTGGTTTCCACCGCAATGATGTTTATATTATTTTTATTTTTAGTGTGATATACGTTTGTTAGACATATTCATTAATCGACATAATAATATTTCTTGTTTCATAAAGGTGTTGCGTATAAGATTCAGTCTCAGAATTTTTCTCTTTACTCCAAATATATGTAATAGTTGCAGTGATAAATATCTATCTATCTATCTATCTATCTATCTATCTATCTATCTATCTATCTATCGTCAGAATCTGTCACCCGAAAGCCATACACAGGAACACAACCGATTTTCTGTAACCTCAATCCTAGAATCATGCCTGAATATTAATTTTCCACGACAGAAGTTATATAACAACAATACAACCACACATCTCGGACCAACTGATTATGTACCTCTTTCAACTCTGAATCATTGTCGACTATAGAAACCTATATAGGACGTTTAAATTTAAGCGCAGTACGAGACTGGCATCAAGATCTCATCTATTTAGAGTAGAACTGGATAGATGTAGCCGTAAGTTCTAATTTAATTCTGTAAGTTCTGTTTAATATCTCGCATGTCACGTTTGTGGAATTCTGTTCTCACCCTTTTTGCTTTCCACTCAAATTTGATCTAAATGCAATTCCAATCGCTATCTACTATCTCCTTCATTCCTCTTTTATTGTTTTCTCTCCTTAATAACGTATTTGCTTTTTCTTATTCTTTTTAAACTCAGTAACTCCTTGTGTCTTAGCGGATTGACTGCCTTGCATTGGGAGAAATTATTAAAAACAAAATTCACACTTCTCGCTTGTGGAACTCCCTTCCGGCTCCATGATTTCCCACTAACTTTAATCTGCAAAAAATAAAATGCAATATCAATCGCTATCGATTCTCCTCCAGATTACTCTTTTTTTTTCTTCCCGCTCATTATTAATGTTGCTGTTCCTACTTCTTCCACATCCTGTAACCCTGTTGTAACCTAGAGAGAGTTACTGAATGAGGGATAACCAAAACATAGGTTAGAAACGAAATAGTAATCTTTATAACATAAACGAAACATAATACTCGCCAGCGGCGTGAAATAGGTAAACAACTACTAGTGGTGGACTACTTAGACAGCATATTACCCCCCCACTTACAATAGTTTCCAACGTATTTATGAGTATTGGGGCATACCCATTAGTGTTCATAGGTACGGTATTAACAAATCCCCTGTGTCTTAGTGGATTTGCTGCTTTCCTTGGAGTGATAGCGATTAAAAAATACATGAGTTGTGACCTTCAGGCCAATTAGATTAGCAACCGCGTAAAATATAAATGCGTTCTCGTAATTATGTCCAGAATGAATGCGTTACTAGGCCATAAATAACCCGAAAAATGGATGGTATATCTGTATGACGAGGGCAATTTCAATTTTCTTCGTTAAAAGTTTCCGTATATCTTATCAATACAGAAAGGGGAATACTAATTCAAATTCTGGCCTAATCTATTGTGTTCATTTTCATACTAATGTTTTTGAGAAAGGAATAGATTCATATCCCCCACCAGCTATGGTTTAAATATTCTCTGAGCTTTGGTTGACTGCTATTCTAAGGAAAAGATTATCTTGAAATTCAAAACCGTATTTAACGCAATGAAAAACCATTCATCACATATTTCCTAAGAATTCATGATAATTCACAGATTTTAAGAAAATGTAATCTGTGGAGCGCCATGATCGACTATGTCCGGAAAGATAGCAATATATATATATATATATATATATATATATATATATATATATATATATATATATATATATATTAATTTTATTTCATTTTTATTCCCTCTCAAGGTATCTCAATCTATATGCATTTTTTTTTTTTCAAACACACGCAACGATATTTTGAAAACTTCATTTTTTCAACTCGAGCAAAATGAATATCCTTCGACCATCAAAGCGACAAATCATTTGATTTCAAACTGAGATATAATCGTACGATATAAAGGACTATATTATCATCTAACAAGGCTTTTTGTTCACTTATTTGTGTATTTCACGAGCGTCCCATGAAGAAAGATAAAGGCAGTTGCGTTGTGTCCGGAGGCAACGGTACAAGGGTAGGTTAGGCTTCCGTTATGTTGGCCAGAGTTTCTATTTCGTGGTTTAATCAACTACGCTGATTGTCACCTCATCGTGAAACACTATTAACTCGATCAGGCTGAATCCAGCCAGGCCAGAGAGGACAGAGCTGGACTTGGTCAAAATCGGACATTGATCTCATAGCCTCGGGCAGCAAAATGACGGTCTCGCTTAAGCTGTTACGTTGCAACAGTGGGTGGGGAACCTGATTCAAGAATATCATCCCAGGGTGCTTCACATATGATAATAATTCGTCATTCGTCTTTAATGACATCATATAGTGTTTTTCAGATTTAAGTGGTCAAGGATGTGAAGACTCGAACGTTGGAATCTGAAAACGTCCTCCACTAAACGATACTAAATCTGGAATTAACAACGTTATGAATTAATTATTGACGAGGCTCGTGTTATGTCAGAAGGTCGTTTCGCTTACAAGAAGATAAAAGCTTCCCGTAGAACAAGGTGGACGACTTTTTATTCTTTCACCCAGAAAGTTTCAGGCACCCATCCTTTCTTTGGATTTGCCGATAATCGTATCAGGTAGAGCCCAAGAAGGAGACGCATAAAAATCCCGTTTGCCAATCGAATAGAAATTACTTTGAATTCTCCTAGGAAATGAGAATTATAACGGATGCGTTTACTAAGTAACAGAATTACATCATATAATGTACATTTTTCTGAAAATGAGTGTGTGTGTGTGTGTGTGTGTGTGTGCGCGTGTGTGTGTATGCGTGTGTGTGTGTGTGTGTGTGCCTCTCTCACTCTGTGTATCGGGGGTAGATGAGTATGTGTCATTTTTCATCCGATGGGATATTGATTTATTTAATTACATAATGTCGACAGTCCAACTTTGTATTGACTTCGAGAAAATGTCTTTTCCACTTTCGCTTTATTTATGTAGATAATGAAAGTAGACAGTATTTTAGGTATCAGCGAGCTTTATGTTATATTTGTGTATAAGCTCTCACACACACGGCCATCATATTTACGGAGAAACTTTGTAATGCTTACAGGGTTCTTTAATCGAGAACTTTCGACAATCTCTAGTCTATGATCAGGAACGTTAATATAATTATAGACATTTTTTTTTATTAGCGACATTTTTAATTTAAATACCCGTATAAAGTTATATCATGGAAAGGGCAGTTATGTTTAAAAATCCGTTAACACTGACAAAAATTGAGAACGAAGGTTAATATATTTGCAAGTGTTTTTAAAAGGATCTTCATAGGTGGCTATATATCTGCTTATAATTATTTGTTTTATAGAAGAAAAGATAGTTTCGAATATTTAAAATCTTTTCTTTCAGTAAGTGCTGTAAATATTTCCTTATCATCTGTTATATACTTCTTATTGATACTTATATTTTAGTTGATTATATGAAACAAACTTTCTTAAGTTTCTTAAAGGGGCAAGTGAACCTATAAGTGAGCGTGGTCGTTGTGTGGCCTATATAAGAATTTAATGCAGTTTTGAGCATTGGCTTGGAAAAACAAATATTCCACAATGCACGGGAATTCATAAAGAAATATTGTTTTGCCAAAGAATGATTTTTGCGTTTCTGTGTTATTCGTAAGATCAACTAACAAAACACTGTTTAATATCTTTGGTATTTATTACAATCATTAAGTGACATGAATAGGCACCTTATATTTTTTAATAAAATCATTTAATGAAATCGTTTTACACATGTGTGTGTTTTAAGACATTTTAAGTTTCTACATACTTTTTTATACATAAAAGTATTTAAGTAAATGCTCTGTTTATAATAAACAGTATTAATAACATTTACCTACCTGAATGTCTGAGAAACTTTCATAGAAAATATTCGTCCTCCGACAGGAATCGAACTGTCATATAGCCAGATGAGGTATATATATATATATATATATATATATATATATATATATATATATATATATATATATATATATATATATATATATATATGTGCGTGTGTGTGTGCGCTTTAATTAAAGAAAAGCAAAAACCTTTGGTAGAACCAACGGAAAACTTGCCAAAACATAAAACACTTATCCACATATAGTCTCTAATAAAAATGACAATACTGAAAAAAGAAATTGAAAAAAAGTCCTAAATGTAGACTTACCTACTCAGTAAAGTGCTCGAAGCCTAGATTGCTGAGACCGAGGAAATAACAGTGACCAAAGATAAATCCTATGAAAGGATGGCTCTCGTCACACACACACACACACACACACACACACACACATATATATATATATATATATATATATATATATATATATATATAAAGGTTCCTAGTAATATAAAATATTAAAACTGATCAAATATATTTATTAATGCAGAGCAATATAATGAATAAATAAAATCCAAAATTACTTCATAGTTTAGATTTTATTTTCTATTTATATATATATATATATACATTTTATATATATATATATATATACATATATATATATATATATATATATATATATATATATATATATATATATATATATATATATATATATATATATATATATATATATATATATATATATATATATATATATATATATATATATATATATATATATATATATATATATATATATATATATATATATATATATATATATACACATGTATATATATATATACATGTATATATATATATACATACACACACACACACACACACACACACACACACACATATATATATATATATATATATATATATATATATATATATATATATATATATATATATATATATATATGTGTGTGTGTGTGTGTGTGATTCGAATCCGAGAATGCCTCTCTACTATATTTGTTTTTGTATGTTTGTCTTTCTCTCTCTCTCTCACATTTGTCATAGAGACAATTCAATGTGGGAATTATTTACTGGGGACTTTGGAATCATACGGGTATAGAAATTGAACTATCTGTCTTGTGTAGCAAGAGAAAAGAGTTTATAACAGATGAATGCATGCACATAATAATAGCAGAATATATCATTCTGAAACTGTAAATCATTAAAAGACATTAAAAAAATTTATAAAAAAACAAAGAAAAGAAGTTATGACGTATTTAATCTCCTATGTATGCAATGGTGAATGCTGGACAATCTCCTTCCATCTGATGAAGAGAATTGAGAGAGAGAGAAATACCTGTTTGCAGACTAATGCTGAGAATTCCGTGGACAAAACATGAAACTAATTCAGTCAGTCAGTTATGTGCCATGCGTGATACACGCTTAGGCGACCATATATTATTTGATACCTGACTGACGAGGCACATTTTCTCGTCATTTCTTTCTGCGGTCGACTAGTTGCCATCCAAGGCTTTAGAGCCTAGTCTGTCCTGCTATTTACCAATGGCTGGAGGCAGAACAAGAGTATTCATACCTGTCCCAGGGTTATTAGCACCTAAGTGAATGGTAATATATTCGACTGGAATTCGAAATCAGCTTTGCGATTCCTCAATCCGAGCCGCGATATATTACTCCGTGATTCCACCATGCCTCCTCTCTAACTAGGATGCTTTAACTACCAACTATAAAGAAATTTTACAAACAATAAGACAGATCATTTTTTAAAATTTCTGCAACATTGGCGGTAGGTTGCCATTTATTTATGCGGTAGACCAGTTGCCATCCAAGGTTATAGAGCTCGGTCTGTCCTGCTATTTACCCATAGCTGGGGGAGAAGAAGAGGAGTTATACCTTTCCCAAGGGTATTAGTACGTGTGAATGTAATGGATTCGACTGGAATTCGAACTCAGCTCTCCGATTCCTCAGTCTATGCTGATATCTATTCGTACCATCGCTAAAGATTCTCTAAATACATGTTATGGGTTTATTTGTCTGAGAATAAAATAAATTTCTTACGTTTACATTTACTTGTATATTGAAATGTTACCGCTGTTTTTTTTTTTGTTTTTGTTTTTTTTTTCTCGCTGGCGGCACATTTTTAGCACTTAATACTCACCGTCCAATTTCAAGGATAGTTCTCATTTGTGGGTTGTCGGTAGATCATTTACAACCTTATATTAAATTCTGGATTTTATTCTAATTCTTACAATTCATACTGACTTTTGCGGTAGACATTCATAGATCACAACGTCACAACATACAGATTTGCGTGTTGGTCAGAGTCGTAACTTAAGTTTTATCGGTGATACAACTGCAGGCGATACCGACTTGTTTCTTCTCTCGTACCATCTTAGAAACACTGGTAAGAAGGGACATATTGTATACCATGGTGGACGTAGTGGAAATACGGTACCCACCGTCAATATCTCCTCCAGTAATATTAATATGGTTGAAGCACTGGAATGGAACTCGTGTTCTTTGAATTAAGTGTATAATTGTTTTCATCAAGGTACCCACCCCAAATAGTCAAACACATTGAAGTTAGTAGGAAATTAGTAGTTTAGCTTGCATTTTGCATAAAACCCCAAGTACAGAAAACTCAATGAAACTCGAACTCATTACTGAGTTTTAATACAATCCTAGACTATGTTGCAAGCTATTATCTTACGAGACGTCCATTGATATATACATTTCGCTTATTATATCTATGCGTCTCTTTCGAGTATACTTGATATAAAATAAAACTTATGTTCTTTTCCTTATACACCCTTGTGCAAATTAATTAAAACAAAACAAATAATCCCGTTATTATTTACTTTTTCGTTGTTTTGCAATGTAACATGACCCAGTGCACATGTTAGTACATTGTATATTTACTCCACGAGATCTTTCCATGTAGTTTGACCATAGATACTCGAGTGGATTTAAATCAGGAAAGTTTCCGAGACAGTCGATAGTCCTTTGATTTGCTGACAGGTAAGGCCTGCCAGTGTGTTCGTGCAGCGGTACACTTTTCTTACGCTTCCTTGGAGTAATGTCTATCACAGACAATAGCTGTAGGACAACTAATCGAAAACCGAGACAATAGTGCCTGGGCGTGATAAAAATCTGATGCAATCACGAATGACGCTATATTTTTCAAGGCCAAATTTCATCATACACCCTGAAAATAGATGCATATTTATGCACAGCACAGCGAATGACATAGAGAAAAGAAAAATATAAATCGATTACACCCTGTCACTTCAGTGGGTCTAAAATATCTGTATGGTGACAGAAAGGAAACTAAAGCGGTTGTTTCAATTAATTTGCACACAGGTGTATATTCGGAAAATCGCTAAATATTCAGGAAAAATGGATGATGCATCGTATTATTAACTACTGCTGACAAGCTATCTTAACAAGAGTCAGGTCAGAGTAAGAATCGCATATTTGCTATTATATCTAGGTTGGTACGATCTGACCATTTCTTCTCCAGCATTGACAGAGTTCAAATGCGTTTACGCAGCCTCGTGTGTGATGAATTATTTTCCAACCTGCAAATCTTATCCCACAGTCAAATCGCTGCTCACCCCTCACTCCTCCATCTCTATTGCTATGGCAAATGTTTTAAGGAGTTATATTCCTTAGACCCACTTGTTCAGACCTTCACAACTAGGACACGTTATGACATTCTATTAGAGTTACTTTTGTATGGAGTTCCACTCAGACAATTTCTACTCAAAATTGTTACTTTGTGGAACAAACTTCCGACAGGATGCTTACCTGGCCACTACAATCTTGGTCTTTTCATCCCCATAGTCAACCGATATCTATCCTACATATCGTCATAATATACACGTCTTACTTCCTTTCCAAGAATCTCACTAAGTATAACTCTACTCTTGTATTTGATGAACTAAAATAGAAAAAAGTTGTAGAATTAGTTTTTTGAATGAATAATTATGGTTCGGGAAATGGTTTGTATTAGAATTAGGTATTATGTCTTAAGAATGAATTTAGTGTTAATTTTAGGGGGTCATGTTACTTTCAAATGTTTTTATTAGGAGCTTGATTTTTTTTTTTTAGATACCATGTTAGGAATTTGATTTAGAATTTATAGTTGGAGTTAATGTTACGCTCTTTGTGATTTTTTCTGTTAAAGTTTAGCTCTAGAGTCTGAGATATGTTTTATACTTTTGCATAAGGTAAGGATTAAAGCCAATACATGGTGAAGGCATCGTATACACAGCAGCATCTTTACATCAATTGAGAGGGATTTTACATGATAAAGATTCATGTGTTTTCTTCTCATGTGTTGACGATAAATATTAATTTAAAGTCTGAACTAATTATTTAATATCAAAAGTAATCAGCTATTTCATTTTATCTCTTTTTTCCTTTGTTATTTCTTATTTTAAAGGTTTTATTTTGACTGGCAGCCAGATTGCAGCTCGTATAATAAAAATAAAAAATTCAAGGAGAATTTATTTTTAATCCTTTCAATTTATTTAAACATATTTTATTATTTTTCTTAAAACAATATTCTGCCCATTTTTGTAAAACTTTTTTTTTATCGTTTCTTCAATGTGGATGAATAAAATTCATCAGTTTTTATTTTTTTTAAATATTCTTGTATTTTTTTTTTTTTAAATATCTAAAATATCATTTATTCTTTTTTTTATTCTACATTTTTTTATTGTTTTAATTTATGTCTGGTTATTATACTACATGTTTTTTTTTTTTTTTCATTTTTAAGCTGGTCTTACTAATTTCTTACTAGTGAATATAATCAACACTGACTACCAGAGAAGCATTTGATGCTGAAGCCCCGGTTTCCGTACAATCACTGAAGTTAAGAAACGTCGAGCTTGGTCGGTACCTAGTCGGGTGACAGGTTGGGAATACTAGGTGCTATAAACATAGATTTGTGAGTGCTGTAGTAGATATAGCAAGGCATTTTTAACCGGAGAGCCGAGTTCCAATTTTAATTGAGTCTGTTATATTCACTTACACATAAATACCATCGGGAAGGTTATGGGTTAATTATTAAGAATTATATCACTAAATCCTTACTATCTCCAAAAACAACAAGCAAAGAATTCTTATAAACAAAAATATTTTCCGGCTTTAAATAAGCTGCAAATAGTTGATAAGGCAGTAACTGAGACATCCGGTAGAGGCATGGCTCGTGTTACTTGAACAGTCTACCGCGATAAACGAAATAAAGAGTTCGGTGAGAAATTCCAATCACCCGAAGAAAGCCGAAGTGATCAATGGTGAATATAGCAATAAAGATGAGGATAAGAGTCTAAATAATGTAAATAGTTGATGATGCGTTGAAAAAGAACCAAGATCTACCAGAGCAGACATTCTTCGTTCCTCTTTTATGTGAAATATCCGAGGTGGACATAGAGGTTGATGGCTTTCCACAGCTTCCTCTTCTTTGTAGCTCTAGGCAGTGTTTCTTCCATCAACATCCATCCCTGATCTCGCTCTATTATCCATCTAAACAAAATAATTTCTTGCTATTTTCCTCTATCAATATATCATTTCCTCTTCCAATATATCATCTGGGTGTTAAATTCTCCAAGCCATTTATCCTCATTATGTGTCCTAGAAACTTCACTTATCTCTTTCTGATTAGAAGAGTCTTTTTCGTTCACATTTAAAAAAAAAAGAAAAAAAAAAAAAGCTTCTCGATGCTCGGATATTATGTCCATTGTATTCTCAGTATCCTTTTGTTGAAACATAAAACCATGACGCTTTAAGTCTCCCTCTTCATGGGTAAAGAAATTGTCCAGTATTCACTGCTATATAGAAGCATAGAAATTACGCATCATCTCTACACCAATCTTTTCTTTGTTACGAACGAAGTTTTCTTATGTCATATACGAGGTCTGATAAAAAAAAAGTATCGGGATATTTTGCTATAAAAAGAAAACTAAAACACATCTTAATTAATATTCTTTGAAGTAATTCCCTTATGAAGCTACATACTCTTTATCCAGCGTCGTTTCCATGATTGATGAAAACACTCCCGAAACACATCCCTTTCTTTCTTTTTTTTTTCTAGCCGGTTCTTATATTTTCCTGGATTTTCTCGACGCCTTTATATATTGTTTTTTTTTTTTCAAGTGGGATTTGATTTTTGAAAAGGAAAAAGGTGCAAAAGATCGAATCTGACGAATATTGTGGCTGTCGGACCTGGGAAATGTAGTCCTGGGCCCAAAATTGCTACAAAAGCCATGGTCACTGATAGAACCTCTGTGGTGTCGTGAAGCAAGCACACTTTATTCTTTCACTTCAGACTATGTTACAAACGATAGAAGGTCTCAAGAACGTTATAACTTAATGTGCATGCGCGACAGAATTCAAAATCAATCTGTACAAAGCGGATTTACTATTTGTGCTTTAACTTCGTTACTAATTCTACAGTCCGATACTATTTGTATAAGCTGGGCTACACATATTAAATAAGAACTTACATTATCTATAAGTTTGAGGCAAAAATTTATTTCCGTTTTTAAGAATCCCTCCATAATATTTTGTAGAATTATTTATATTAATGTTCACCCAATACAAATCCCACGAGCCGCTCAAGGTGAAGGGTTATTGAGCAGTGTTACATGAACCTATGTGTTGAAGCTTGCATGAGCATGGAATAATAATAATACAACACAAAATGTATTGAAACAAGGAAAAGGTACACAATATTTACAGTTAGTTTTGGTATATTCTTGGGAAGACTGTTCCTGTAGAATGGGTTGACTTAATCGCAGTCGGGCAGAGTCTCTGGATTGGATCTCTTGTTACTTCCCTCCGTCTTCCCGGTACCAACCCATATTTATATGGTCGGTACTCCACTATGTAAATTAGGTGGATCGTACCACAACACTATGAAAGGGAAAGAAGTAAAGTTAATGAAGCTATGCAGGAAAGATAACTGTTAATCCTAAATTTGAAGCGGTCAGGATTGGAAAACATCCTATCGGGTGTCTGTTCCGAATAAAACTTACTTGTTACTATAAGAATACGAAAGAAATCTGGGATGATTCCCCTTTGTGTACGTGTCATGGTGGGTCCTAGTTGGAAAAGTTAAGGTTTGCGTGACTAAGAAATGTAGATCGGTAGAACACATGACATGAAAATAGCGAGAGATCATAGCTAGACACTCGCAATGTTTGGTTTGTGGGAAAGGATCCATTTACCTAAGCTCATTAAGACTCTTCCAGATGTTAAGCATACGTTTCCTTTTAGTTTCCATTTTCTCTAAAGCTTCGTCATTCTCACATATTCAGCCCATGATATCCACAACATCCTTCGGTAAAACCACATTTCTCTTGCTTGAAGTCTCTTTTTCAACGTTGAGGAGATTGTTCAGTATTCACTGCCATTGGTGGGGAGAGATATCACGTAACAGTTCATTACACATTTCTTTGATTTTAACTGTTGTAGCTTACCTACGGACGATAATGGGTATATCCCCATTCACATAAATACAGTAGTAAATACTGTATGTTGGTCTGCATTTGGAGTTTCGGTTCGATTCGATTTGGGTAGAAAATAATTCATCACCCAAAAGGCCGCGTAGAACTTTTGAACCTTATCACAGATAAAGTTTATAATTCTCCACCTCCTTGCTTCCCTCTTGATTTTTACCCGATCATCTACCTGCTTAATACTAAGATATTCTTTTACTTATCTAAGCATTTCTCCCGTTTTATACCCATTACTGCTTTATTTTCAACGTAAACACTCATTCACTGCTTCCGTTCTTTTTTTCATTTAGCTTATCCCATTCTCGCATTTCATACGTTCGATCATTTCTTTCTTGCTCTGATTTAGAATAAAAAAAAAAGTTTTCTTCTTCCTCATCATATTACAAAAAAATTATTTGTAACTTTGTTATTATTTTGCAAATATGTTCATTAAATAAACTATATTTTCTTGACACATACGGATAAATTCCTGCTTTACCAATGCACTGTAACTGTAGCCAACTGAAGGACAACCTTATGCCTCTGTTCTAAGCACAACAGCATAATTGATCTTCAAGAGAGGAGAGCTCCTACAAAGGGCACGTAAGATAGCGAAATCTGATAAGATCGTAACGGAGCGTTCGTTGAAATAATCACTACATATAGGATAGAGGATGGAGTTTTGCAGAGAAAGGGCAGCGGAGGCAAGCTTTAATTATTATGCCCGGTAGGTCGCTGCAGAAGTGATAAATTTTGTGTTAGGCATATACGAAGCTCCTCTCATTTTATAATTCGTCCGGAAGTCTATTACAGGCAATTCGCTCATCCACTTACCAACACCCTACCTGACACTGTCTCTATGGATACGCCTCTTATTGAGTGTGTATGTTAGGTGCATTAGACTGGAAAAGATTCTTTGTATGCATGTATGTACGTGTCAAATTGGATGTAATAATGAATATTTGCTATGTGTATGTATATACATATATGTAATTGTGAATCCGCACGAAATAAGAAATCAGATTTTTATTATAGTCACATAAGAATAAATAAAAAAACAAACATTAATACATATATGTATGTGGATATTACTAAGAAGTGGCAAAATTTATGTGTAATTGAAAAAAAGTCAGCTTTCAATTGGATTTATAAGGAAACATTTTTATGTGCTGTGTTCCTACTGAACGTAGCCGATAATGGCTCTCCACATCTCCCTGTCCTTTATAGCTCTTAATAAATTTTGCCTTTTGTTATTTCTGTTATTCCACCATCCATCTATTCAAGCACATTAAGACTCTTCCTGATGCTAAGTATGCGTTTCCTTTTTGTTTCCATATTCTCTAAAGCTTCGTCATGTTATCCTCAGCATCCTTCGGTAAAATCACATTTCTGTTGCTTGAAGTCATCTTGAGCATTTACTGCCATAGAGGAGAGGACAGATATCTCGTAACAGTTCAGTACACTTTTTCTTTGTTTCTGTTTTAACATACCGACGGACGATAATGATAATGTCTCCATTCACATAAATACAGTAGTAAATACTGTATGTTGGTCTGCAGTTGGAAATTCGTCTCCATCTGTGCTGGTCAAAATCTCTGCTTCCTGGCAGAGAGTATCCCCAGACGAGGCTATGTCAAAGGGAAGATCTCGTCTCGGGAAACAGTTACGCGACCTCGTTTTATACTGGGTCTACGGTGAATTTTTGACCAATCATTCGGGCTCGGATAACTAACATTAAATTCGGCCTTGTACCACATCTGACCTCATGTGGCGGTTGGAAGTTATCCTGTAGTTGGTGATTCATTTTGGAATTCACTTGACTCACTTCTAGCTGCTGATTACTTTTTCTACACGCCGCTGGTGAATCTTTTATGTGTTGTTCTTGTCCTAAGTTTTATCGTTCATTACCAACCTTCGTTTAGTTATTCTATTCAACAACCTTCCCTAGGTTACAACACTAGGTTTTTCTATATCTTAATACTCTGTTTTAATTTTGGAATGTACATTTGGCAATCTCAATGCGCCTTTGAATTTCTGTGTCGCACTTTTCATCCTCTGTTAAAACATTTCCCAGATATCTGACATTTTTTTACTTGTTTGATATTGGTATCTCCGACTTGGGATTTTCATTTTGGGATCATCCGCTTCTAGCAACCATTCTCTCTTCTTATTCCTTATGTTTAATCATTTCTTCTCGCTTCCCTTCAAAACCTTCTGTATGAATTTTATAATTTTCTTTCCGTGTCTGCAATGAACACTATCATCTGCATGTATTATATTTTGCTATTGTGGCCGCCAATAATGACTCGTGAGGACTTCTAATTCTCTCAGAATCGCATCTCAGTATAGGGTGAAGAAGTCCGATGTGAAGACACATCCTTGTCTTACACCTCGACAGTGTACAAATGCGTTTATACTGAGACACACTTAACTACACCTGACAGAATATAACCAAAATGTAATTTTCATATAGGATACGGTTAGGGTAACTCACTAAGTATTTTCCTTATTGTTAACTAGCAGCATGGCCCGGCGTTGCCCGTGCTTGATTCAAAAATCGTACGACTCATGCAGAAGTCGCTATCACTTGACTTCTAATATTTTTGCTCTTCCTTGCCTTTAAAGGAGTGCCCTTTGCCGTGCTGATGTTGCTACATGGCTTACTTCTTGCCTATCTCACGCTGCGAATTTCTCTAAGCTCTATACTAAACATTAAATCTGTTACGAAAATAGAACTAAACAAAATGATCACAAAACGATGAGCTTTAAAAAAGGACTCGTAACTGGAAAAACCGAATGAAAAAAGAATGTTAACAACAAATACTTTTTCACACCCAACCCAGTTCTGCGGAAACAGAATCAACGTTGAGTTTAAGCAAACGAATAAGCCAACTGGAGTAAAGTGCCATGCAGATTTAAATTTTTTCCACTTGTGTCGAAATTTTTTTGCATGCTAGTTAACATTTGTGTCAGTCAGCTGTTGGCTCTCATGCTGGCCAATAGAATCTTCCTGTCTATACGTGGCAGTCA
Source organism: Acanthosepion pharaonis (assembly GCA_903632075.3). Taxonomy (NCBI): domain Eukaryota; kingdom Metazoa; phylum Mollusca; class Cephalopoda; order Sepiida; family Sepiidae; genus Acanthosepion; species Acanthosepion pharaonis. The sequence goes on along the minus strand of CAHIKZ030000901.1, from coordinate 1,175,862 downwards.
GCTATAGGTTCTCACTCTGGCCAGTAGAAAATGGCCGCAAACTACATGAAAACTGCCGTAGAAGCATGAAAAAATCGATTATTTCCACTATCGATGGGAGTTGGGAAATGCAAAGTCGGTCTTGGCCTTGCTACTAACTTGGAGCATGCGCATGTAAATTTTGGTGCGGCCGTGCATTCGTTACACACACACATACTGCTTTATATATATATATATATATATATATATATATATATATATATATATATATATATATATATATACAATACATTACTAAATATAACTTAGGTGTAGCACATGGCCGAAAGTATGGAGGATTTAGTAAGAATCGACTCACTACTCAGTCGTAACTGATCTAGCCAGACAACCTTGCTCAAGGACAGTGTAAATAACAATCTTCTTAAAATTACCGCATAAAAAGCATGTGAGTGAAACTAAAGTAAAAATTATACGTTATTTCGTTTATCTTAAAGGGATAAAAAAGCTAGAATTTATTTCATGGCATTCTTTACTAAAGGACATGTCATAGTTCCACTGCTCAAGAAGTGGAGACCTATTTCAAATCTCGTCGTTCCATTGGGAGTAAAGATATATAGTTTCGGATTTTTTAGGATTTGCAGTAGATTAAGAGTATAATTAGTTTGGCTTGAACAGTTATTACTCTGCATCCTGGTATATTTTGACTTTGCATTTAATATGGAGTAATGGATAGCGGTTCAGATTAAGGAATCGGAGAGCCGAGTTCGAAATCCAGTCGAATCCATTATATTCACTTACGTGCTAATACCCTTGAGAATGGGATGAAACCTCTTCTTCCCCCACTCCAGCTATGGGTAAAAATGATAAAACAGACCGGGTTCTACCGCAGAAAAAAAAAAAAAAAAAACTAGTAGGACAGACTAATCTACCGCAGAAAGAAATGATAACCTACTGCGGGAAATAATCTGCCACGCATGTCACATAATTGACTGAATTAATATATATGATGGAGCTTCAGATTCATTGCTTCCCACCTTATGAAGTGTGTACGAAATGCCATATGCATTTTAATCTTTAAATTAATAATCCACGTTAGAATTTTTAATGAAACAAAACCCCATGTCAGAAAAAAATAGGATGTGAAACAAAATAAATATGAAAGTAACATTTTTAATAATAATATTTATAATATTATTAATTAGAAATAAAGTAATTATTGTTATGCTGAATCATTTTCTCATAAATATATTATTTTGAGATTACAGATATAGAAATGTAGCAGTAGAATATAACTTATTCATAAAAATGAGTAGTGTAGGTTTAAGGTTAACATCGTTTGGAATATCTAAAATAACAAATTAAATTTATTGAATGTAATTATCACATAACGTTACAGAGCAACGTTCTTAAAGATTTTGTAGTATAAAATATTAGTTTGCTTGGTTTGGTTTGATTTGCTTTACGGCATATCAACCTCAATGGGTTATTTAATGCCGACAAGATTTTTAGGATAGGTTCGTATGAATATAATATGTATTCTTTGGTTTAGTTTGGTTGCTTTTATTTTGTTTTACGGCATATCAACCTCAGTGGGTTATTTAATGCCGACAAGATTTTTATTGCCGATGATATTTTTTTCAAAAATTTATAGCTGGTAATATTTTTTTAAAATGTATTGATGGTAACATTTTTTCCCCAAATATGTATTGATCGTAATATTTTTTCCCAAAATTGTATTGAGGGTAATATTTTCCCAAAGCTGTATTGATGGTAATATTTTTTCCCAAAAATGTATTGATAGTAATATTTTTCCCCAAAATGTATTGATGTTAATATTATTTCCCGAAAATATATTGATGGTAATATTTTTCCCATAACTGTATTAATGCTAATATTTTTTTCCCAAAAATGTAATGATGTTAATATTATTTCCCAAATCTGTATTGATGGTAATGTTTTTTCCCAACACTGTATTAATGGTAATATATTTTTCTATAAAAATGTATTGATGTTCATATTATTTCCCAAAAATGTATTAGTTGTAATATTTTTTCACAATGCCGTATTAATGGTAATATTTTTTCCCCAAAAATATATGGATGGTTATATTTTGATTCCGGAAAATGTATTGCTGGTAATAATTTTTTCTGTAAAAATTCATTGCTGGTAATTATTTTTTCCCAAAATGTATTGATGATATTAAAACCTATTTTTACACTTTCATAGTGTTTTGGCTCCAGTTTGGGTGTTTATTTGCCTATAGCTGAGACCCTAACAAGTACTACTACCCCTGGCCAGTAAGCGGATGTAGTTTATTTTCATACCCAGGACTGATCAGTTTGCTGCTATTTTATGTTTTAACGGTGCACTAAAATAAATTTCAACGTACATTTGTTTAAAACAAATTTTAGAACCCCCCCCATTACCCATAAAAAATAAATTATAGCATCAATATATTTGCTGTTATTAAAAATAATATCATAGTGAAAAATATCACATTATTTACATTATTCAGACTATTGTCCTCATCATTGTCGCCATATTTATTACAAGTTTCGGCCGTTGTATGCTCCGGCCTTCTTCAGGTAGTTGGAATGTCGAACTGAACCCTTTATTTCGCTCACTGGCGTAGACTGTTCTAGTTCCATGTGCCATGTTTTTAATGGATGTCATTTATGCGTTATCTCCTGTTAATTTCCCTCCGAGAGTTCTCCATTGCTTTAACTGGGTATTGAACTCACACTCTTTCTGTCCTGTCACTGGATCTAGCCAACGTATTTTTCCACTGTGCCATGTGTCCTTGAAACATTGTAATAAATATGGCGACAAAGATGGGGACAATAGTCCGAATAATGTAAATAATGTACATAATACCTCATCTCAGAACTATAGACAGATATAGTGTAACCCGGATATAAGAGAGTTGTCGGGACCGGAGAAGAAGTCTCTTATATCCGGGTTTCTCTTATATCCGGGTTTGGTCTATTTTATATACATTAACACAGGCTCTAATTTGGGACTAGAGAAAATCTCTCTTATATCCGGGTTTCTCTTATATCCTGGTTTCTCTTATATCCTGGTTTCTCTTATATCCGGGTTTCTCTTATATCCGGGTTACACTGTACTAAAAAACATTAAGTTAAATTTATGGAACGGATAATTGTATTTTTATATAAATTTCACTGTAAGAAACAGAATCCAAGAGAATGCGTTAGGAAGAAAAGTCTGTTAAAAATCTAACAATAACGAAACACTATTAGAATTAAATTTCTTGGGGAAACTTTGTAACATTTTTAATATGAAAAACTAGAAAGACACGATCATTAAATTATTTCTTTAAATCAGATAAAATTAATATGTTAGATTTCGGTATCCGAACAATG
>CAHIKZ030000901.1:1140000-1167500 GCA_903632075.3 Acanthosepion pharaonis | reverse complement strand
ATCTTTTTTTTCTCCCAGACTGTCTCGGGGGTATCAAATATACCAAACTAGCAGTAGAGCCCGGCGTTGCCCGGGGATGTAACTTTAAGAAGAGATAGATCAAGTATCGACCATCATAAAGACTGAAAAATAAAATTGACAAAGATTATTGTTTAAGGCTGACGGACACGCATGTCTTAATTAGTTTTTCTTGTTTTTTTTTTTTTTTTTGTTTCTTTTTTTACGAATTGGTCAAACCCAAACTCAAAGAAAAACATTCTTTTCAATCGTTTTGAGTCTACCGATTGAATAGAATTTTATTATAAACAATTGTCTTGTAAATGGAATTTTTAAAACATTCTGAATGTAAAAAAAAAAAAAAAAAGTGTGCAGGGCAATAAGAAACACTACCTGCCAAAAAAAAAGTGAAGTTTTGTTGAAATCGGTTGAAAAATGTAGGAAATCCGATCCCATATATAAACACACCTACACAGACACACACCCACACACACGCACACACACACAAAACAACCTGGGTTTTATAATAATAATAATAATAATAATAATAATGTATAACTCGATATGAGTTGTTCCCCTTTCATTCTCGCGATAGCCATGATTCTTAATAGTGTTTTCAAATTGATTTCGTGCGAAAACAATTGTTTTTCCAATTTTTAGCGCTGTCAGAACCACCGCAAGGTAATTTTACGTAGTCCTGTGAAGTTTTGTTGAAATCGGTTGAAAAATGTAGGAAATCCGATACAATATATAAACGAACAGACACACACACAACCTGGGTTTTATAATAAGTAAGATGTAACTCAGATATAAAATATGACATAATCAACATACTGACTTTCAAAAAAAGGTTAGGAAGGAAACCCCTATGAATACGGGAAAAAGCAATAACTGTTAATAGACGTGAGAAACCTATTTTCTTTAAATTCGTTTTCATTGTAAGATTCTGTGTCTTTTAATCGACAATAGCACAGGCTGGTTAGTGTAATCCGAATGTTTTCATATAAGGAAATAGCTAAATATTACTATTACCATTCAGTCAGTTAAGCACTATACGTGATACACGCTTGGCGGATAAATTCTTTTACGATTAGGTTAGGCAGAATATTTTCCCGCACTAGTTTACCGTTTCTTTCTGTGGTAGATTTGTTACCAACCAAGACTATAAGATACAATCTGTCCTACTATTCAAGACATAGATTATTGGATGGATTCATTTGCGCGTGTGTTAATTAATGAACCCGACTGAAATTCGAAATCGGCCATACGATTTCTTAAACAAGTTGTTATCCATTAAACCTCAACGCACATTGTTCTATAGCCATCACCCTTCCTAATATGATTTCCATTAATCGCTGATTAATATGATTTAAAGAGACGATAATTACTGTTTACTTTAACGTTACTCTTTCTAATTATATTATAAATTCTGAAATCATCATAAATGATGATAAAAAAATCCATCTTCGTCGCGTAAGTTATTAAGTCAAATCTTTTGTACATATTAATATCATCTTCATGATTTGCATAATGTTGAAATTCATTCAAAATTTTGTAAGTCCATTTTATATTATATCAATCAGCAGTTTCTCAGTTTTCTGTTATTGATTATTATTGACATTATGAAGCTGGTTTTGAATATTTCTCTTCAGTTTCCGCAACCCTACCTTTATTAACAAAACGATAATCCTCTTTGCTGTTGTTATTATTAATAATCATTTACAAACCTCGTTATAAACATCAATATCATTATAATGCTTGCTGGCGCAAAACAGAAATGGTTGGCGGGTGGCGGGATCTTGTAGAAGCCACCAAACATGTTGACACCAGCAAAGGTGTCAATTTCCTTTTAATTTTTATTGATTTTTCTCCTTTTCCCAAGATTCTGCTATTCAGTTTCCACATAGGAAGCTTGTATAACTGTTATGTCTATGGCATTAGAGCTCTTTGGCGTCTGGAGGGCGAAAATAATTTAAAAAATAGACAAGTCTAAGTGCAAAAGCGGATGAGCGGTATTGTATCGGAGCCGCGGGAGACATACAAAATGGCGGATGGATGTTCAAGTTTTAAAGTATTTTTTCCAGAGGCTGCGACGTGTGTTTGTTTGTTGATAAACTTATTTCAATGCGTGTTTGTATTTTAATATATTTTTTAAATTTACATTTCATATTTTATAACTTTGCTGTTTGTATTTGAATATTTAAACTTCCTTTTCATAAAAATCTGAATATATATTTTTTACATCTTCCTTCATCTGAGTTTAATGGAAGTATAGTAATTAACGTTTTTTTTTTCAGTCTCTCTCTTAGAAGATTTGACATTTCTGTTTATTTATTTATTTAATTGTGTGCTGGCTATTACTTGCTTTAATATCGCAATACATACTCAGTGGGTGTCAAGCACAGGCTTGACGGGGGTAAGCTGTTCAGAGATAAGGGCTAAACAGAAAAGGAAGGATAAAATGATTTTTAAGAAATATTATTTTGAAAAATGTAAAAAAAAATATATATTACAGAATCAATATTTACAATAAAACCGGGAAACATTTTTGGAAAGTATACTTGTTTCTGTCGAATTCTTTTAAAAATAGCGTTCCTGTTTGCGTCACCAATTCTTTCACTACTGCTGTGCAAAAAAAATGTCTTCTTTTAGAAATATCAACCTTGTCCGTATATATTTCTGAGATTGTTGTTGCTCGTGGCGAGAGCAACATTATTATGTATTTGCTGTGATACTAAAGTTAATAATATTGCTGCTAGCACAATTATTTCTTCTTTTTTTTTTACAGATACTGATAATTTATTGATATTTCCACTAGTTTCCCCGCTATATTGTTTTTATTTTTTATTTTAGTAATATTTGTAAAATTCTATGTCCCATTATGATATAAAAAAAAGTTTAAGATACTGGAATGGTTTCGGTTACCTGCTCCGCGGTTTGAAATCCATGTTTTTAGACAGACTTCCCACTAAATTTAAAGAGCCCAGTTTGCTCTGAGGATTAACACATTATTGAGAGGAAGGAAGAGATCGATTCATGTCGCTCAAAAGAGCATTTGTCTGAAAGAAAAAATACTAATTAAGCGGGAATTTGAACTCGGCTGGCAGATAATCGTTATCTACCATATATCTTTTGATTGCCATTATGCTTGATTACTAGTAAAAATGGAATTAAGATTTCATTTGCTTTTATAATGTTGAAAAGGTCTTGAACAGAAATCCTTAAAATGTGGCTTTCACTTTTGCCATCATTTTAATATTTGGGTATTGGATACTTGTAAGCATACAACTATTTAGAATACGCAAATTTATGTATATTTATTTTTTGTATTAATTCATATAGCTTATTTCTAGATATCTGACGATATTAGGTATAATCTATCAGGGAAGAGTTAAAAATATACAAAACATTGTAAATGAAATTGTGTTGTAGCTCGTTTTAGCTATAGAATTGGACATAATAGTAAACGCAAAGAATAGAGGGAATTAAAGAAATAAAGAGAGTCAGCAGAATATAAGAAAAAGAGAGCTTGATCATAAAACAATGAGAAAAGAAATAGTGACGTGAAAGTAAAGGAGAAAAAGACACGAGAAAGAAAGGAAAAAAGGTCGAGGCATCAAGACTGAAAAGAAGAGAGAAAAAACTAAACCGAGATTAAAAACAAGGATAAATAGTGAAACGAGTGAAGAAGAAAAGAAATAAATGTAACGAGAGAAGAAGAAATTGCAAAGAAGAAAAAAAGAGCGTGTATAAAAATGCAAAGAAATATAGTTTAAAATTAAGGGAAGGAGCGAAGAACACGTGAAACGAAGAAAGAAAGAAAGAAAGAAAGAAAGAAAGAAAGAAAGAAACAGGCTTTAAATAGCAAGACGAAAATAAACCCAAGTAAATGCATTCAAAATGGAAACTTAGAAAAAGAGGAGAGAAATGGAACGTCGAAAAAGATGAAACGGAAGGAAAATCAAACCAAATAAATGCCGAAACAAATAAAGGAAAGGAAATCACAAATTACTTTTTAGAAAAATCATATAGGAAATCGGAAATATGAAAATTAAAGAAAGCAATATTTTGTTTGTGTTCTTAACATACGAATCTTGGGGGCTTTTAGAAAATTAAAAATTAAAAAGCAGATAAAGATTTCACCTTGAGTGAAGTGATTGGTTAACGGAACTCGGTGAGAAACAAAAGCAAATGACAATAATAACGAGGATGTCACTGCTTGAAATGTCAGTAGTTGAGTATACGAAAGACATGATTGAAAATGATTATGCATCCTTACAATAAGAGAAAACAATTTAAAAGTCAAAGAAAACTACATTTCTGTTCTGCGGTAATACAAGCATGAACAACAAACCATAAATTCTCAAATCAAATAGCCAAATATAGATGGTCATATATATATATATATATATATATATATATATATATATATAGCGTTTAGCATGAAGTAGTTTGTCGCCTCTGAGTGTTGAATTCAATGTCCAATATATATATATATATATATATATATATATATATATATATATATATAAGTGAACATTGAATTCAACACTCAGAGGCGAAAATTGTTTCATGCTAAACGCTATCAGGTCTGATGATTGCGTTTAGCATGAAACAGTCAATGTTGACTTGAATATCCACTTTTATATTTACATAACCTCTATCTCTGATATTGAGCACTTTATTCTATAAATATAGCATAACTATAACTATATTTCTTCATATATATATATATATATATATATATATATATATATATATATATATATATATATATATATATATATATATATATATAATAAAGGCAAAAGGGTACGCTATACAGACAGTGCTCAGTGTAAAATATATAAAACAGAGCCGATATAAAATACAAATTCGTTCCTGAAGGCTGTTCGTAACCCAAATATTCGTAAACCGAAATTATTTTTTCCAATAGGAATAAATGTAGTAAAACGTCACAGTACCATAAAATTTTAAAAGAAATGTACGTCACAACATGGCGGTTGACTCATAAATTATTCCGTTCTTGTTAACTCGGTTCGGCTTTGTTGTTCGAGAACCGAAATTTTGTTCGGTAACCGAGTCATTTTCATCTCGAATTTTCTGTTCGAAAACTGATTTGTTCGAGACGTTCGAGAACCGAGGTTCCACTGTATAAGTAAAACAATATTAATATGTTACTGCTTTCTTCGATTTAAAGTTCCCTGTGGATAATTAGATGTTGATACCGTAGATCTTCTTATAAGGGACTGAGCATCCCGTCACCCTTAACGTCAGAGAATTGTGAGACCACAAATACAATATAGCAGCAATACCCCATTCTTGATCTGACCTGACTCTTGTAACGAGAGCGCATGACCAGAGGAGTTAGGTATTTTCTGGAGCGATACAAAGAAATGACATTTCTTTAACATTCGTTACCAGTAGTACGAATACACGAGATACATTTGGAGTCTAAAGTGAGATTTAGACGCAGGAAGCGTTAGAGGCAAGGTACCTCATATCTTCTTTTTTTATAGATTTTATTTAACAATATGATTCTTAGTCTATTTGCCCTGTCAATTCAGAACGTATTCGATCATGGCTCTTTGCAACTTCCGGCCTTTCGTAGCCCTTAGTAAATTTTGTATTTGGTATCTTTATCTTTTCCCTCTATTCATTTATAAAAGCTCAACAAATAGATAATGCGTTACTCTTGCTTGTGAGTATTATTTTTTCCAAGTTCTCCTTTCTTAGCATTCTTCCGTAGAGCCACATTTCTGTTCCTTCAAGTCTCTTCCTCATCTGTGAGGAGACTGTTGAGCATTTACTAGCTTGTGTTTTTATTTCTGGATTTCAAAAGAAAATTTAGAAATATTTCAATGCAAATTACAACTTCAAATATCAAAATTTATAACTGCAATTTATATACATGGAAAAAGAGGTGACAGTTTTAATTGACCGCGAGAGGGATAGGATTACTAAAAATCTAGCAAGTTTTAATTTGTCGTTATAATAACAACCCTACCTTAACTGAAATACTCTAGTGTCTCTAAATAGTTGGCACTTTATATAAATTCTTTCAGTGGTATCCTGACATAACTTCCAGGGGAAGTGACAGTTGTTTTTGTAGCTTAGGCAGTTTTTTTTTTTTTACTTCTTGTGGGTGCATAAGATCAAGACTTTTTCAAAGAAAAGTGATATGATTCGTTCAATTTCATTAAGTGTATATTTAAGAGTTTTACTATTTATATCAGATTAAAACGTTTCGCATTTGGCTAGCATACACACACACACACACACACACACACACACACACACACCCCGTCATCCACAGACAGACTGTTTTGCTGCTTCACAGCTCATCAGTGTGGCTAGACATCCGGTTGCCTCCAGCTAGGGTCGAAACCTTGTTTTCAACGTAGGACATATAATAATTGGAGAAACACAGTTTGAGAGGTTTTCCTATAGTTACTTCATCAGTTTGTGTGTAAATGGTACCATTCTTGCTATAAAAAGGAACTCTAGTGGTTCAAGTAAACAATAGTTTTCTCAAAATACTGGGTTGGATTGATAGAGGTGGAATTAAATTATTATACACCGAATTAATGATAATATCAATAGTTTCTCTGACAGGAAAGTTAGTAAATAAATTCTCTACGGCAAGAGACGCAAGAATGCCTTGGTTTGTTTTAAGTTTTGCACTTGTAAGTATTTGGAGGAATTCATGTGTAGATTTAATGCTATAGTTAGTAAGGAGATATGGGGTACTAATATCATTGAGAATATATGTTCGTTATGTAGATGATATATTTATTTTAAAAAAATAAATCAAAGCACCTTGTCTGTCGTATTCAATGAAATGTGTATGAAAGAAGGATTGCTGCCTAAATAAACAACACACACACACACAGATATATCAAGATAGAGAGAGAGAGAGAGAGAGAGTCTAGAATTGCTGGTCTAAATAAGGCTACATTACTCTGTATAAGATAAACCGAGATATAAAATTTTAGTCAGGTTATTAGTTTTGACTGTCATAGAGGAGCTATTTCTCATCAAATTACCGAAATGCTTCCTTCTAGTCACGAAATAATTGGCATGAATTCAGTGTTATATGTCTATTTGTTTTTAACCCCACAGGCTTTTAGAATATCCATTTTTACGCGTTTGTCTTTTTAATGTATATAACGACAACGACGAAAATATTCGTATAGCCATCAATTTGACCATTTTTATCTATTTCCCAGAATGTAATGCCCGTATGGTGTCAGTGTTTTGTTAATAAGCTCAAAAAAGAAATATAAAACTCAGTTTTCAGAACAAGAGGTTAAATACAACAAATCGATCTTGCGAAATAAAATATTACCATGTAATTCTAAAGTCTCCGCTTTCCTCATTATGATTTGCTCCGTTCTTACATTTAGCTTCCTTTGTATTTATATTCCTTTTGGAATCATCCATACGAATTATCAAATATTATACATACATACATATATATATATATATATATATATATATATATATATATATATATATATATATATATATATATATATATCAATAATAATGCAAAATAGGAAAAGTTATTCCTACAGCAGAAAATATCGTTTTAGATTGATTGAAACCGTCTAAACTATTTATTCAACAGAATATTTGTGATAATAAATATATCTTTTGGTACATACCATCTTTTATTTAATTTCCGTATATATATATATATATATATATATATATATATATATATATATATATATATATATATATATACTGATAATATTAGCGATCAGTATGCATATTTACAGCAGAATATAAATCCAGGTAGTGCTCTATGTTAGGAACAGAGCAATTATTATAATTATAAAGAAACTGACACTAATAATTCATTAGATAATAATTTATTTTATGAGAGTCGTAAAAACGGGCTCAATTCATCAGACCTTCAAATCCAAAAGCTTTTGCACATAGACTGCGTGCCACAAGGGCCCCAATCGAATCTCCGCAGATTTTGAATTCAGAGCTTTCATCCTAGATTAGTTGACATCCAAAGCTATTTATTTACCCATAGGTGGGTGAGAAGAAGAGCATTTATACCTTTCCCAAGGAATGCAATGGTTTCGACTGGAATTCGAACTCTTCATTGTGATGCACTTAGATCATCTAAAAACATGAATTACCATTTGGATAGTTTGACGTTTTCACAGAAATAAATTAATCAACTACATATTCACCTACGGTCCTCCGCTCAAACACCACCAAAATGAGCCGGCGTCTGCCACTCAATAAGACAAAATAAATCGGAAGGATAAGTCATATTTCTGGTGGGATTGGAGGAGTATTTTATATTTTGAACTCCTTCCTCACAATCAATCGTTGGATTCAGACAGATGCTTTTCCTATTGGGACTAATTAAGCGAGCAATCAATGTAAAATATATTGAATTGACTAATCGAAAGACAACGCCGGACTTCAAGATTTTTTACAGACCCGACATAAATTAATACAACTTGGGTGGGATGCCCAACGACACCCACCGTATACAAATGCCTTTGCTCCTTCTGATTTTATTTTTATCCCAACTAAATTCTCTTAATGGAAAAACTTCAATTCACTGGATCCTATAAAAACCATTTAGACGAGTACATCACCCAAAAAGATATCAACTTCTGGGAGGAGGGAATCATGAAGCTTCCTCAAAGATGGTGAAAGGGAGTGAAACATAGATGGTTGAATAAGCGATTGATTAATGGTTTAATTCCATTGTTTTTTAAGGTTTATCAACCATTTGCAGGTTACTTTAAATGCATGAATTTTTTTTATTGTAAGATTTTTAAAAAAATAATTATGATTTAGTGATCATCCTCATCTTGCGGCCTCAGCCGAGATTGAACTCACTACACCTTTCCAGTATTCCTTATCTATCATAGCTAATACTTTGATTGGTGTAGTTCATAATCTTGTCAAATCGCTGAATTCTTGATGCTTCGCTAGGGCTATCAAGGGTGATTTTATCGTGACACCATCACTAAATGGATTGCCAACCAAGGCTCAGAGATTTGAAGGGACGAATACAGAAGCCTGGTGCACCGACTGCCACAAGGTTCCCAAACGACCCTCCGCAGGTTTTGAATTCAGAGTTGTCCTTTTCCTAGAGTTGCCATCCAAGGCTATAGAACCCAGTCTGTCCTGCTATTTTACCCATAGCTGGAGGGAGAGGATTCATACCTTTCCCAATGGTATTAGCACGTAAGTGAATGTAATGGATTCGACTGGAATTCGAACTCGGCTCTGCGATTCCTCAATCCAAGCCGCTATCCCCTACTCCACCGTGCCTCCTCTGGTGATTCAGTGATACAATTCTTAGCTGGGGAAGAAGACGTGGATTCATGCCTTTCCCCAAGGTATTTGCGCGTAATATATCGAACACTAACTGAAATTGGAACATTGAAAAGATAATTTATACATTCGCCGCAAATACAGACAACTATACGAAGCTAATTAGGACACATAGATTCAAAATTTTGCACAGATAATATTTAAGTAATTTACGTACGCACGTGTTTTGGTGCAAATGAAAGAGCAACTGAAGCAGGTAAACCACTTTATACCTTTTAGAAATTATGTTTTTACCCTTATAAATCTGTATATTGTGTGACGAGTAATAACCTTATCTGAATCCAATTATTTCACGAAGTAACTGATAAAATTGTGTAATGGAGCTGAGGAATGACGTAATAAACCCATAAGAAAAACAATCAAATATAACTACTGGGCATAAGAAAAAAATGGCCTTTAGGAGGGGGAAATTGTATAAATGGTTTGAATAGAAATAAGAAAAAAGGATGCTAAACTGCAATATTGTATCAGTCCTTCTATATAGCAGTGTATGCGCAGTTTTACTCACAGATGAAGAGGGTACACGAGAAATAATGATACACGGTTCTATAGAAGGATGCTGGGATTGCTGTTGACGAAAAATATGATTGATTGATTCGTTTTCTACGGCTGATCCCCAGGTTGTTTAAAACCAGAAATATTTTAGATTATAAGAATTTCATTCTTTTTCGTTTTTAGCTAATAATATTTTATTGATACGAATCTTATTAATTAGCCCATAGGAGGTAGAGAAGAGGTAAATTTATACCATTTCCCAGGGCTATCACGGTTCTTCGATTAATAATTCCGAGCCATTATCCGTTACAACAAGGCTATAAAAACCCAGTATATCCCGCTATATACCCATAGATGAGGGTAGAAAAAGAGGATTCATACCTTTCCCAAGGGTATTTACGCCTAAGTCAGTTATGTGCCATGCGTGATACACGCTTAGGCGATCATGAATCTTTCGATACATGACTGACAAGGCAGATTCTTTCCCGCAGTATGTTGCCATTTCTTTCTGCGGTAGACCAGTTGCCACCCAAGGCTATAGAACCCGGCCTGTCCTGCTATATACCCATAGCAGGAGGAGAAAAAGAGGATTCATACCTTTCCCAAGGGTAATAGCACGCAAGTAAATGTAATGGATTCGACAGGAATTAGAACTCATCTCTCCGATTCCGCAATCCGTGTTGCCAACTGAACCCAACTGGAATTCGAACTCGACACTCCGATTAACAATTCCGAGCTATTATCCATGAGAACTACCCCACACCCAAACTTACAGGACCTAGTATTCCCAAGCGGTCAACCAAAAAGGTCCGGTCCAGACCAGGGTCGACGTTGCTTAACTTCTGTGATCATACAGAAAGCGGTGTACCAACGCGAGACGAAAGGTGTTAACAAGCGGTTAAAAAAAAAAAAAAAGTTAATGAATAGGATATTTGTAATGAGAATTTTTTTTTCTTCGGCACATAGTGAAGGAAAAGGCTTGGAGAATATAAAACTGGCAAGAAATAATGTTGTCAAGAGAGTAGAGGGAAACATTGTTTAAACTACCAAAGGAGCTTCTATAAATGAAAGACAGAACAGGGATTGGAAACGATAGTAAGGGGCAAACATTTTTTAGAACCACAAAGGATAAGTAATTGAGAAATTTATGATGTCCCATTTTATGAATGGACATTGCATCTGAAAGATAGTTTCTTGTTCCGGAAATTCCATTATTAGTGTTAGATCCGACAAAACCAAAAGGTAAATAAAGCAAATTCATTTCAGATTATTGATGGAGACTAACAAGTTAAGTAAATGTATAAGTTACCGTTGTTGAAGGTACTTTCTCAGCGAGAGGGGAAAAAGAAGTTTCTAAATCATTTGGCTTGCCCTTTTCTCTGTTATCGTAGCGGAGCCCTGTTTGGCTTAATTTCAATATTCATTACATTTGCTATTGTAGATACTAAACGCATGGCTGTCACTCTGCATAAACTAGAGGAATAAAACTGACAAACGACGGCGTAACTTCTGGTTTATACAGAGATTTGTTGCTGCAACAAAAGATTGTTGACTTTCTACATATATATGCATTAGAGCTTCCGTGAATGTGTGTATATATATATATATATATATATATATATATATATATATATATATATATATATATTATTATTATTATAAGAGATTATAATAAAAGCGTGTTGAAATCGTTTCACAAAAGCTTCCATGTTCCAATACTATGATTGTACATCGTCAGCTCTCTCACAGATACCTCCCGATGTCTTTTCTACAAATACTTTCAAGATAACTGCTCCGGTGAGCTATTTTCGCTGGTTCTCAAACTGCATGAAGTTACACGTGCGACTAGGTTGCTATCAAAGTACCAAACATTCACTGCCGAAAATGTTAAATGTCGCCATCTCTTCTACTCCAACAGCTTCATGTCTTGCACTTCCAGTCTGTGGAACTCTCTTCCTCTTACTTGCTTCCCTGATAGCTATAATCGACATCTACAGATTTCTTGATCTAATTCTCAGTCCTTCTCTCTATCACGCCTCTTTACTCTTGCTCCCAATCTCTGTAAGCCCTTGCGTACTATTGGCACTCCCGCCTTGCTTGGGGTGCAATGCTTAAAAAAAAAATAAAATAAATAAAATAAGAAAGGTTTTAGAATTCAGAGATTTACTTCTCTTAGATAGCCAGCGACGGCGAGAGAGAACAGTTTAACCAGTTATATTGCTGAGAGAAGAGACCGATTCGTGTGTTAAAATGAACACAAGTGACTAGGCGAGGATTTGAACTCCTCACGCCGATATTGCTTATCGATGCGAGATATGTTATAAAGTAACAGAATAGTAAAAAAAAAAAAAAAAAAAACAACTTCTTATAACTTATTTTTTAAAGCTACTACATTAATTTAGCCCAATTTTTTAATTAACAAATTCTCATTATTCTAAGTCTGTACGGTCTTATTAATATTTAAATTAAAATAATACCCAAATGTTATCGCCCTCATAACAGGTAACAACTCAAGTCCGAGGGGAGGGGCATCCACTTCAAGCAGTACATCTCTTCCTGGAAAGGGATGGGGTCATTAACGTGTGGTGGGGGCATCCCAAAAAGGAGTATTGCCGTGTGGGATTGATAAATTTTACCACCGTATTGCCATGAAACCCACTTTAAGCCACCGCCTTGTGTCGCATTCAGTAGCGATCTTAGCGCACTAAAAGATCCCTCCTAATAGGTGCTAACTCTTATGACTTCTAAAATATGACATTGTGAAAAGTATTGATAATTATGAAAAAAAAATATAAAGTTGGAAATTCATTCCTTTTGATGATGAATGCCACAAAAATATTTTAAAATATGCACGTAATAACCTGACCTGGGTATTTTTTTTTTTTTTTTTTTGGCAAGGATCATTAGAAATATCTGAGGTCTTGGTTGGTGGGCTGTTGTATTCATGGGCGACACTGCACAACAAGAGGTCGGTGACGGGTTGGTAATGACCGAACCACTGCATGATTGCTTCGTTTTTACTGCAGTAGAATGTTGTAAATTAACTTTATTAGAAAATGAAAAAAAAAAAAAAACACAAAAAAAAAAAAACAACTAAAAACAAAATCAGAACAACAAAAAACAAAATTGACGAAGAAATTGGAGAAGCAAAGAAATGGGAAGGGAATAAAAAGAAAGTGAAAAGAAGGCAAAAGATTAAAATCGTTAATAAAAACATCAAAACCCATGAATTTAAGAGATATTTGGGAAAATGAGAAAATATTGTGAAGAATAAGTAGGTAAATATTTGGAAGAGAGGAAAGAATGAAATAATTAATTGTATGATAAGAAAAAAAAGACAGAACTCTCGACAAATAGAATGAAAATAATGACGGGAAATAAGATCAGGACTGCAAATATAAAACAGTGAGAATATCACAGACAAAAAAGAAAGATTTTGCCTATGGGGAATCATTAAACTTAAAAACATAAATATTGAACGAAAGAACAAAATAAAAACAGATACAAAGAAATTATAGAAAATTTGTGTAAAATTGATTGATTTATTTTTTACGGTTTACCAACCACTTTCTCTGTTACTTAAATGCGAAACATATTTTTGGTTGTAAGAATAATTTTTTTTTACGAATGAATATTGCATTGAAACATTTTTTGGGGGAAAATAACAATGCATTTTACAAACACAAGTTTTACTCTTTAACCCATAGCAAGCAGGAGGGATTCATGCAAATCTATTTGCGCATTAAGTGAACTTAATGAACCCGACTGGAATTCAAATCTGTTTCTCTGATTTCTCATTCCGATGAATTATCCATTGTACTACCCACAATTCCGTTCATGTCAAGGAAGAATTCGAAAGAAATGTAAAAACAGACACATCAAATTAGTGGTCTTAATCACTAAGATTTTGGTAGTAGTTGATGAATACGATTTTCTTGTGGAGATTTGTGAAGGAATACAAGTGCCTTCCAGAATATTCTCATCTAAAGCAATAAAGCATTTCTTTCTAAATCTTTGTCGTTGCTATCACAAGATATGTGATGTTAATTTAATTCTTCAGGATAGATTCGTTCGATGTCTTCCTTGGTTTAGAATAACAATGTACATATATACTCTATTCTCAATGATAGTCCTATTAGTGATTAACTCGGTGTTGCTCCGACACTTAAAATCATTGGTCTTTTGAATAATTTTATGTGCGAAGTGATTTACAACACAAATATTTCGTGTTTAAATTCCGGTCAAATTGTGTATATGCTACATACACACTTACATTCATCTTCGGAATGTTAATGGAAAATATAATGGCACTAGTAATGTTAGCCGTTTCCTTATAATGAAACATTCAACATTCACCCAAGCCAGCGAGTTGAAGTGTATAAAATCTATCTATTGAATCAATTTTTACAGGAAAAGACGTGTCTCAAATTCATTAAATGTTATCGCCTTCTTCAATATTGATGGGAGGTTACTTTCTAATCTTTTGTTTGGGTTTCGTGTGGGATGCCAACATCTTGATTATGAATTTTTTCCTGTTCCACTTACATGTGCTGTCCATTTAAGTTGTTGAAATATCCGCAATAATGTGGTTTCTATTATTTTGCACAGATCTTTGAGATTATGCAGCGCCAGTTCACGAGGCTGGATGAAGGTTGTTCCTCACTAAAACCTACAGTTTTCATTCCCTCGAAGCCATAAATTTAAGGAATATAGATTATCACGAAATTGATGTTAGGAAAATCAAATAGCTTCTCCGTCCACTATCAGAAGCTTACGGCCATATCACGTCAAAACATAAGTGCTCATAAGAACACCTTTCATAAGCAACGTCGAGCTTGGTCAGTACGTAGATGGGTGACCACTTGGGAATAGCTGGTGCTGTATGTCTGGATGTCCGTGTGGCGTAATAGATAATGACTGAATTGTTAATCGGAGATATGATTTCTGTTTGGGTTCTTTATATATGCACGCGATTGCAATGGCGAATCCTGTGACCCATCAGGGTGGTAGGGGCAGTATATGTATTGCAGCCGTAGTAGAAGTGGTGTTTTTTCTTGAGCAAGATAGCTTGACGGAGCCCAACCCTCCCCAGGCCGGTTTTGAATTCAGAAATTCCACCCAAGGCTATAGAATTCAGTCTGTTCTAGTATTTACCCATAGCTGGGGGGTAGAAGAAGACGATTCATACTTTTTCTCAAGGGTATTATCACGTAAGTGAATGTAATGGATCCGATTGGATTCCTCAAACCGAGCCGTTATTCATTACTATCCCGTTAGGCGAAAATACCATTGGAAAAATATGAAACCATCTCTTCTCCCCCAGCTATGGATTAATTAGTAGAAAAAACAAAAAAAAAACACTCTTACCATATAAAAATATTCCCTGGTTTTAAATAAACTGCAAAAGGTTGATAACCCATAAAATAAAATATGTCAGTCAATCCCGTATCAAACCAGTTCACGAATGAAGCCTTTTTACTTGTTTTAATTACATTAATATCAAATTAATCGAGCAAGTATTTGAATAAATTTGGAAGGAAACAAATTACCTGTATATCTTTCTCTAGACGAGTAAGAACCTTACTTATATACTTCAGAGTATTTTCGCGGTTTTTCAAGGGATATACAAAATATTTTCTATATTATAAAGAAACAGTAAGCTGACTCGAAAAGTTATATGAAAAGCCCAGCCTTCAGGATTTAGCACTATCCACATCTGCCAATTTCCCAAAAATGCAATTTCAGAGATTACTTTTTTTACGTACAAACACAGAATCAATAGATATTTGGTTGACAAAGCCAAATTTGGCACACAAATCTATTCATAGTGCACCCGAAGATGGGGGATTAACATGCTTATGCTCGCTCTTCTGTTGGCCCACTCAGAATAGATTCGATACTGATTTTCGCAATACATATTCACCATTTCCCATTTCGAAAAATAATTACGCACAGCTATATGTGTATATATATATATATATATATATATATATATATATATATATATATATATATATATATATTGTACGTTCTGATTATCCAACAAGCTGGGTTTAAAGCAACTGTTGATATGTACCGACGTCTGCAGGCCAGTAGAGTGGAAATCGAAACATCAATCATTTTTTTTCTTTTTCATTAGTAAACTTGCATTTATTCGATTACCCTTCAAATGACGTTTCGGACGCAGTTCTTATTTTCCTCTAAGCCGCAAGTTTCTGGTCTGTTTCGTTCCATATAACAATGAAAATTGGTTATTTTACAAAAAGCATTAGGCGTCGGAGAAATTTAATATGGTTGCTTTTCTTTATTTTACGAATTTTTTAAAGCATTTTTAATTTAGGAAAAAATAATTTAATCGTGTGTAAAGAGATAACATTATTACTAACCAGACTCTCCTCTGTAGCTAAATTGGTAAAGCACGTCAGGCTATATGACGGTTCCAAGTAGGATACGGGTTCGATTCCAGTCGGCTAACACGTATTTTCTTTGAGATTTTTCGGACATTCAGGACGGTAAATGTTGTTAATAATGTTTATTATAAAACAGAACATTTGCTTAAATATTTGTGTCTATACAAATAACGTATAACAATAAAATATATTAAAATAACATTATTTATATCCACAAATGTTTCTGTTTCTATTTTACTTAATCATACAATTAGTCTCTGAATACAAGAGGGTAATAATAAAGGGATCGAAATTTTTCCACTATGCAATAAATGGGGTTCTTAATAAGTGGTAGGAAAATCATTTAAAGGGACGAATTATGCTAAATTAATATACAAGTGTGGGGTTAGTGAGTTCAGGATGGATCGAAAAATGTCGTAAAAATAGAAATGTATCCGTTTCTGACCAGCCGATAATATTAACCATGAATTTAAATCTAAATGCACACATTTCATATCAAGCAAAGGAGTGGATAGCGGCTCAGATTGAGGAATCGGAGAGCCGAGTTCGAATTCAAGTCGAATCCATGCTAATAACCTTGGGAAAGTTATGAATCCTCTTCATCTCCCCTCGGCTATGGGTAAATAGTAAGAAAAACTGAATTAACACTGAATTCAAAACCGGATCCTAAAAGTTGCGGGTTGTATAGTAGGGTAACAACCTACTCGCTTAAAAACTAGTTTGCTATCGAAAAGGCAACGATATCTTGCGTCCCTATGTTCCTCAAAGAATTTAAACGCCATAATATATATATATATATATATATATATATATATATATATATATATAAAATTAATTGATTTAAAATATGGTTTTTTCGCTACACAGTTCCAACCATGTTTCAAAAATAGAAGCTAAAAACCCCGAATTTAATTTTGCAATTAAATTAAAAGCATTAGTTCCATTTCATCTTCAAGCGAATTTTGGAGTAACTTTTAAAGTGGGTTTATTTCCTTGCTTGGGGTGAAATGATTAAAAATAAAATAAAAAATCCGCAATTGTTGGACGAAAAACGATGTCTGCTTTCGATTACATGTAGGTCAGTACAAGTAAATGCACTGAACGAAGTCACTGGTCCAGATAATATATAAGTAATATAAAGAAAGATACGTATTATCTAGAAAACTAGTTCAAATTACGATTGCCACTTCCAGCTGTTATTTCATGATAAAATTCCAAATAGAATGAATCTAACACTATATATTTTGTTCATCTGTCACTGTCAGTCATTATGATGGATACGTTGTCACAAGTTCAGTAAAAAGAATTAAGGACAAATCTCAATAAATAGAATCCGACTCTACTCTGGTTTACATCACAATGCATTTTATTTCATTTTCAATTTCTTCTGATATTCCAATGAGAAAATTCGATAGTATTTAACGTGATGGATTTAATTACATAAACTGCAGTTGATCTTATTCTTATTCTTTTATGCTATTAAGAGTTTTTTTTTTCATTTTTCTTAGAATTTCATTATACCCTATATTTTCTTTTCTCTTTTTTCGCATATATTAGTAAAATTTACACATTTTTCTCAAAATACGGAAAAGAAGTTTTGCTAGATAAGCTCTTCTACATAGGGTCTGTGTTGTGATGCGAAAATATTACTAATACTTTATTCTGAAGCATTTTTTTAAAAATTTTACCAGGAATCAGCATTGGTGGCCACAATCTTACCAAAATAAGATACACAGACGACACAGTACTGATAGCAGACACGGAAAAGAAACTACAAAACCTCCTACAGAAGGTATCGAACGAGAGCGATAAGAAAGGATCTAAGCATAAACTACAAGAAGACAGAATGCTTGGTCATCAGTAAAAGGATGAGCCTGAAATGCGATTTACAAGTCGGTGACATCAAGCAGACACGGAAGTTTAAATATCTGAGAAGTGTTTTGACAGAGGACAGTAGATGCGACGCTGAGATCCGTAGACGTATTGGAATGGCCAAGGATGTATTCCAAAAGTTGGCAGTGTATTGCAAGACAAGAGAATTTCTTTGGTAACAAAGAAAAGAGTACCAAGTTTCTACGTGAAATCTGTCCTCCTTTACGGCAGCGAATGTTGGACGGTCTCCTCAAAGATGAAGAACAGACTCGAGGTAACGGAGGTATGGTTATACAGAAGGATGCTAAGGATATCGTGATCCGAGTGCGAACCGAGCGTGTGAGCAACGATGAGCGTTCGAAGAGGATGCAAACAAGGAGCTACGTTATACATCAGGAAGCGGCAGCTGAAGTTTCTGGGACGCATAATGAGAAAGGAGGGGAATCTGAGACTCACATGTTGAATAGAGTGAAAGAGAGACAAGGGAAAGCAACGCCTGACATACCTGGCGGGCTTAAGCAAATTGATGACAGAAAGTCGTCTGGGGGAGGAGGCAGAGCTACGAAACTTAAGGGGTGGGGAAGTGGAGAGCTATGGTCGCTTACGTCCTGAAGGAACACGGCCCATGAAAATAAATTTTGCATCAATGAAACTATCGACGCCAGAAAATGTAAGCATTGCAAATTAAGGTATAATTTTTTTTTAAGCATTTCACCCCAAGCAAGGCGAGAAGCCACTAGGACGCAAGTGGTTACAGAAGATCAGATAGGAGTGATAGAAGAAAGGATGAGGAGAAGGGTAGTGGATAGATCAAGGCAGCTGGAGATGTCGATTGACATTACATTTGAATAGCTAGAGATTATAGCTCTCAGGGAAACTGGAATAGGGAAGGGAGATCCACAGGCGAGAGGTGCGAGACATGAAGCTATTGGAATAGAAGAGACGGCTACATTTAGGAGTTTCGACTGAAAGGGTGAGAGTGGGATGCCAGCCTCCTAGGGCGCTTGAATTCATGAAGACTGGGAATCAGCGAATGCAGCTCCTCGGAGCAATTGCTATGAAAGTATTTGTAAAACAGACAGAGAGAGGCGACGGCGCATCTGTGAGAAAGTGACTGTAGACGAGATGCCAGAGCAGGGCCAATTATATCGCATATCCGCCTCTGGAGCCTATCAAGAACCCCGAGGCAAACAGAAGGTGCTCCAGGCCATATATGACAGCAATGTATATATATATATATATATATATATATATATATATATATATATATATATATATATATATATAAGCATTACGCCCTGAGCAAGGCGTAAAGCCACTAGGATGCAGGGGGTTGCAGAAGGTTTGGAGCGAGAGCAGATAGGAGTGATAGAAGAAAGGATGAGGAGAAGGATAGTGGATAGATCAAGGTAACTGGAGGTGTCGATTGACATTACATTTGAATAGCTAGAGATTATAGCTCTCAGGGAAACAGTAATTGGGAAGGGTGTTCCACTGGCGAGAGGTGCGAGGTATGAAGCAATTGGAGTAGAAGAGACGGCTACATTTAAAAGTTTCTACAGTGTAAGCGTGGGAGCGGGATGCCAGCCTCGTAGCGCGCTTGAATTCATGGAGTCTGGGAATCAGTGAAAGCAGCTCATCGGAGCAATTACCATGAAAGTATTTGTAGAAAAGACAGAGAGAGGCGACGGCGCGTCTGTGAGAGAGTGATTGTAGACGAGGCGCCAGATCAGGCCCAATTACATTACATATCCGTCTCTGCATCTTGTCAAGAACTCCGAGGTAAACAGAAGGTGCCCCAGACCATATATGGCAGAAATTACGACAATATTTCATTCAATGTTCGAGAAAGTTTATCTTCCAAATAATTTTCTCTAACACTACCTCGAGTTAACAGGAGTACATAGGTTCGGCGGTTGTCCAGTTCACACTCCTTCCTGTTGTTTTAAATAGGAGGGGGGATGTTTTTCGCTTGTTCCCTGCTAAAAATTGGTTTCCCGATTCCTTCGAGAAAGTCTTTTCATTTTCTTTCACTACCGGTAACCCGTTGCGTCTTAGTGTCATTATCACCTTGCTTGGGGTGAACTGATACCTATATAGATAGATAGATAGATAGATAGATAGATAGATAGATAGACAGACTGTCGTGCAAAACTTTTGGGCCACCTTGGTAAATGAATTACTTTTGTTAATTTTACACCCAAATCAAGTGATAAGCAGTCTGCTTTTCTCAGTATATTTTAAGTTATTTTGAGGGGGTGCAGAAAAATGCAGTATGATTGGACTTCATAAAAATAGTGATGATGCCAAAATTTCAGCTCTTTTCTTCAGCTAAAAAGGAAAGAATTATTTTACAAATATAATCTTTATTATTACTGTTATGGTCCGGTTATGTACTACGGTGATAGTCCAAGGTAGAACCAATAAAGAACTCGAAGTCGGATATAGAATAACACAGATATATTACAAACAGGAATATATACAGAGAAGTAGAAAGTGTTACTACGTACAATCAGCTTTAGTAGTAATTGTCTGAACGCAACTCTGTTTCGGACTGCCTCTGACTCGACTGACTGACTTGTTCTGACTGACTGACAGACTCCTGACGGACTTCACTCCAGACTTCAGACTTCACTCCAGACTTCAGACGGAACTCCCTGCTTCCTCTTGAGGCGCAGTATTTATTACGTATGGGCTAGTCCATTATGTTCTTATGGGTAAGGTCCTATAACAATTACAGAAAGTGCAAAATATCAAAGTATGAAATTAGTAATTAGTACGTTAACTTTGGCTCGAATAATTGTCTAGTTCGCAATGTCATTGAATAGAACACGGTTCAGATTTTCTCATTGAGAATATTTTCCAATTCTTGGCAGTAATCGCACACTCTTGGGGATTTTGTTGTTTTCGTTGTAATGATTGTTTCTTCAGTTTCCACTGCAATAGTACTTTGTGTTGGCCAATCTTCTAAAAGTTGAACATCTTCAAATAGGAGAATCCTTTTTATTGCAGGTTCACGTGATATGTGGCAAGGGACATGGTAACGCTGAAATATTTCTCTATCTACGTAGTCTGACAGAAGATTAGCCTGTAGTAAAATAGTATAGTTTTCCACAAAGTTTTACCATTTTTTCTACCATCGATGTTGATGCAACCTCACATCATAACCTCACCTCAAAGATAGTGCACATGTGCCCACCGTCGTTGTGGTGTATCTTGTATTGCTTGTCTACATTTCTCCCACTGATTTACATGTTGTCTTGCATTAGAATGTAACTCTGTTATCCTTCATCACTAAAACTGACTTTTTGTCACTTTCCAGATATGTTCGTTTGACCGCTTCAATCTTCTGTTCCGATATTTAATTTCCTTAATGAGTCTTTTCTGTTGCTATACTCATGTTCAAATTGTCTCGTCTTAATACTTTGTCTACTGTATTAACTAAAACCTGTTAAAACTGCATCCATTCTTTTATCTGCAATCAGTTTCTTCTGCCATAAATTTATTTTTTTATTTATTTTTATTTATTTATTTATTTATATTTATTTATATTTAATTATTTAATTATTTATATTTATTTATTTTTATTTATATTCATATTTATTTATTTATATTTATATATAACTTTTTTTATAGACTGAGCCGCAATCAAATTTGCATAAGTGGAATGAGCTTCCCGCGAAATTATCCGACTCCCAGATTTTTAAATATACGTCTCTTAAAGACACCATTTTCTTTTTGGGAATATTTCACACGCGAGACACGTCCGAATCCGTTTTCTTCCAGAAGGTAAGCCATTTTCTTTAGTGATATAATGCCTCCCGATTCTGGATCGTCGACCGAAACTCTCACAATCATTCTTTAATCACTTGTCTAACATTTGTGATTTTCCACATTTCTTTACTCTTAAAACACGACCAGAGCTAGCAAACGTCTTGTCAGTAGGTCGAACAGTGTTTCTTGAACGTTTTTTCAGTCGGTTGAACAGTGTTTCTTGAACGTCTTTTCAGTCGGTTGAACAGTGTTTCTTGAACGTCTTTTCAATGGGTTGAACAGTGTTCCTTGAACGTCTTTTCACCGGGTCGAACAGTGTTTCTTGAACGTCTTTTCAGTGGGTAGAAAGGTGTTTCTAATAAATTATAGCTTCTGTTTTACGACCTCCATTTCATGGCCATCACTGTTTATTTCGGAAATTGCATAAATTACTAGTGTTACTTTGCTGCACGTTATTTTTGAGATTTCTGGCCTTTTGTCCATTTATAATTGTTCTTTGCACACGCACACAAACACACACACACACACACATATATATATATATATATATATATATATATATATATATATTGTCTATTTATTATTGTTATATATATATATATATTGTCTATTTATTATTGTTAAATATATATTGTCTATTTATTTTTATTATATATATATATATTGTCTATTTATTATGGATATATATATTGTCTATTTATTATTGTTACATATATATATATATATGGTGTCTATTTATTATTGTTATATATATATATATATATATATATATATATATATATTGTATATTTATTATTGTTATATATATATATTTTTTTTTCTATTTATTATTGTTATATATATATATATATTGTCTATTTATTATTGTTATATATATATATATATATTGTCTATTTATTTTTGTTTTATATTGTCTATTTATTATGGATATATATATATATTGTTTATTATTCTTACATATATATATATATATATATATATATATATATATATTGTGTCTACTTATTATTAGTTTATATATATATATATATATATATATATATATATATATATATATATATATATATATATATATAACACTAAGGATATCCATACCATTATCGTCAACACAATGGGCACAATCATGTGCAAAGCATTGCTACCAAAGCATCAGTAAAAATACATTTAAAATAATACTCTAATATTTCATTATCTTGTGTTTGTAATTAACATTTAATAAGCACTAAGAATGTGACACTTAAAAAAGAAAGGATTTCAATGATTTGAAGTGTATTTAATGAGTATATTTAGCGTTGACTGATATCATCGTTATTTAAAGCTATTGTGTGTTTTAATCAAATTAACGTTTGGTGGTGTGGTTACGTGCTGACGAAATATTAATGACCCAAAAAACATTTTTCTGACGGCATTCAATGAATACAAAACTAAATTCAATATCCTTTCACATTATTTCAACGGAGTAACGTTGAAATCATTTAAACCCCAATCTAATCTGCATAATACAAACCAGGCAAGTACAAAAATTTCCATATAAGTCTAAATGTGAAAACTATTGTACATATTTTTATATAAACACACGCGTTCACATTGATGCCGATACACACGCATGTACTCGAGCTTGCTCACAAAAAACACCATAATAACAAATAAATTGATATCTAATAAAGAAAAGAATTCTATTTATGCGCCATGTTACGGCAAAGCATGGTTGATAGTTCTCCGCAGTTTCTTCTATTTTGTTGCATTAATTAAATTTTCACGCTGTACAGTTCACTTTTTTCTCCTTTCTACTAACAATTCACGTAAAATCTTTAATTCCCTCGCCTAGGAAGAGCAGACTTGAAATAACAGATGTGATTCTAAAAAAATAAAAAATAAAAGTTGCTGAGGGTACCATAGACGGAACATGAGGGCAACGAGATCGTTTAAAGAAAATAAATAAAATTTATGAGAACGAGTTGAATTTTCATGGATATACAATGTGGAAAGAGTGCTTGGAGAATTTGAATATTGGAATTCTGGAAACATTAGCAGAATGAGTGCTTCTGAATGCTACAAACACTCAGTGATGGCTCACTATCCATAGACAGATTGTGTCTGTTCACGCGCAGGAAGTAAATTCTCCTCTTATTGATTGACTATCTACATCGAAGCAGGGCAGCCCGGTTTTCATATAGCCATGATGGTTCGAGCTTTCCACAAATTCTGGTATATCTACATATATTCAATTGATTCCATATTCTAAATTAGTATTTCTAATTTGCAAATATATTAATGAATATCATCTGCAACTTGAATTAAGAAAGACATTACTATGTAAATCTGTCATAATAATGAAGATGATTATAATGTGTGACCGATGTATAAAGATAATATATAATTGGCCATATTAAGAAACTAATTCTTCCTTAAAAATATTCCTTTTGTAGGCATATATATATATATATATATATATATATTACTGTTTTTTAACTACAATTCTTCATGATATTCTCTCGTACATTCATATCTGGTGGATGCGTAACCAAATGTAAACATGTTTACATTTAGATACACATTTAGATACGCATCGAGAAGATGTGAATGTACGTGAGAAAATCATGGAGAATTGTAGTTTAAAAACAGTAAAATCGACTTTGCTAACCGAAACGGTCCTCTGGGTAAATCGGTAAAGCACGCCAGGTTATACGACGGTTCGAAGTAGGATACGGGTTCGATTCATGAGGACGCATATTTTCTATGAAAATTTCTCGGACATTCAGGCCGGTAAATGTCGTTAATACTGTTTATTATAAACAGAGCATTTACTTAAATATTTGTATCTATAAAAAGAACGTATAAACATAAATGCCTTAAAATAATTGTCGGACTTTGTACATTTCATAAAGTGTGACATCATTTGTTTACATTTGGATACGCATCGAGGAGATAAGAATATATGAGAGAAAATCATGGAGAATTGTTGTCTAAAATATATAAAGCATAATTGTCCCTTCCACAAAATGTTTCATATCTATAAATCCTCTAAGTTAATTTGGTGTCGTTTTTCAGATTAGATATTTAGCCATCTTTGCACCAGTTGTCGTAAGAATTACTAAAAATCCCTTATAATTATCCAGCTAGAACGAGAACAGGTTAAAATCGTTTTGTGTCAGTCCCACTGTCTTAACTAAGAAATGGTGCGAAGAAAAAAATCATTCAGGCTTTCAGTAATGTTATAAACATTCATGCTCTGACTTCCATCTTCAAATTCCATTCAAGAACCATCAAGAGAATGGTGAATAAGTTTTAAAAAGTGGGAACATAGCGAGGAAAACTGTCAGGATGTCACAACAGAAAAAGGATCATCATTTTAACTTAGAGCTAAAGAGATCAATTAAGAAAAATCCAACTCAATCCATAAGATGATGGACAGGCGAGAGAGGAGTTTCAACTATGACAGTCCAAAGAGCAATGAAAAAAGACTTGAAAATTAAATCGTCGTGAAACGTGTGAGTCACCTTGATACGCCACGAAAGATAAACGGAAACAGAGGGCAGAATCATCTTGAATAATTTGTAAATAATCCTGGAATTATATATATATATATATATATATAATTGAACTTTATTTCAATCGTTCATAAGCTTCCGATCCTTAGGTATATTTAATTAATGCTGAACATGTTATTTTCGCTTATGATCCATTTCATCACGATTCTTCTGTTAAGCTTGCTCAGATAAGTCCAGTTGTGTTATTAAAATCTCGGAAAATTCCAATAAAATATCTTGAATAATTTCTAACATACAACGGCTAACAATTTATCTGTTACACGATTTGAACAATTTTGCTGTTACAGCTGGTATATATATATATATATATATATATATATATATATATATATGTAGACACGACATCTTGAACTTACGACCTGCGTCTGCTATTTCCCGACCGTTATATGGCAACACAAAAAAAATCATATTCGATCGTTAAAATATCCAAATGTTGGACAATTTTGTCTTTATTTTTCGAAAGATATATATATATATATATATATATATATATATATATATATATATATATATATATATATATATATAGTTGTATATTTAGGCAGCAATCCTTCCTTTATACATGTTTCATTAAAAACGACAGACAAGGTACTACGGTTGAGCTTTTTATTTAATTTTCTTGTGTTCTGACAAGAGCTTTTCTTTCTGGACAAAGGGTGTGTAAGAACTGGCCGAATGTTTTGTATTTCCGAGCGCTTTCGGCTATACCTTTTTTAGCCATTATCAAGGATGATTGATTATCAGCTTAGTAGAGTGTGCATTCTGTGTATGTTCAGTGTGTGGTAGTGGTGTTTTAATTTCCTTGTCTGTCGTTTTTAATATACATATATATATATATATATATATATATATATATATATATATATATATATATATATAGAAATTATAATTGGCGTCTCACGCATTGTATTCAAATGGGTAACTTAGATATGAGTAAAATCATTTCAAATAGTTGCATATAAGTGTATGAATTTCTATTGAGATACACTTTCATACATGATCCGCATTGTATTCAAATGGGTAACTTAGATATGAGTAAAATCATTTCTACGCATGCATGCAAATAGTTGCATATAAGAGTATGAATTTCTATTGAGATACACTTTCATACATGATCCTCTAATGCAAATATACATGTTCATGTATAAGTCTTCTACACCTATCTATGAAATCATATTTATTGATAGAAAAACCCTGTTTGTAACATACATCCATTTAAAAAAAAATATCATATTTGCTAATACACACACCTTTTTATTCTGTCAATTAAATTGCATGACATTTTCCGCCAACATTAGCCGTCCTGACCGCCATGCAGCCCCCTCGTCTCCTCTTAGCATCACGTCCACCACTTCCGGTGAACGGAGGTGCTCTTCCGGTAAACGTTAACAAACGTGTCGCCTGTAGATGAGACTTACCTGAAAAGGGAGAGGATCACTTTTAGAGGAAGGAAATCTTTCCGGCGCCTAGAATCGTCGATGAAGTGATTGAAACGAAAGAGGAGGGAAGGAAAGCACGAAACAGGAAAATAATGGAGAAGTGTGGCATGCAAAGCGGGTGGGTGGGTGGTTGGATGTGTGTGTGAAAGTGAAGTAACACGACAATAAAAGGCATAAAAGAAATTGAAAATGGCTATGGTAAGATTAAGTCACGGAAAGAAAAGAAAATTGAATCGGTTCGGAAAAAGTGAAGCTTAAAGCAGAGAATAATACAAACAATGCCGAGAGCTGAATATACTGAATTTAAGAAAAGTAACAGACGACATATTGTATGTTGTTGCAAAATAAAATAGGCAAATAAAATGTACAGATGAGAGAACCGAGTATAAAGACGACGAAAAAAGGTGTAGGAAACATAATAAACAAATAATTCTTTGGATTAAAAGACGTAAAACTTGAAAGGATAGGATAAAAGAAAAAAATAACTATTTAAAAAATGGGTTTACGTGAAGCAAAGGTACAGGTTTAATTCATAACAAACGGGTGAAAGCCTCAATAAGTAATACAGATGGAAGTTTATATAAATC
>CAHIKZ030000901.1:1110000-1135000 GCA_903632075.3 Acanthosepion pharaonis | reverse complement strand
TTCATGTTTGTGATAAAGAACGCAGATATTTGGTAATACTCTTATTCATTAAGTAACATTCAAAAGAAGAGATTTCAATGGAAAAATACATTTTTCAAAACATGTGCTTTTTTCTCAATTGGTTTTCAAACTTTTTATGTATAAACTAAACTTGCTCGTTATAATCAATGCAAGAGATGTGTTTTGATTTAGCAAAACATTATATAGCTGATTTATTTTCATTTGAAATTAAGAGATTCGTATAAAAACGTCACGGCTACATTTTATTTAAGAAACATTTGTCTGAGACATTGCTATTAAATTAGGAATATTTCGCAGAATTATTTTCTGTATGAACAATATTCATCAAGGAATTGACAAGTGCATTGACAAAGAATGAGATTATTCTATTCTTCATCGTTATTGAAGTAACCTTGTAATATTTTCATATTATTTTACCTTAAGCTTGAAGTTTATATAAACTCCTTTAATAAATGCAGTTAAGACATCAGAAATAATTTTTAGGTACTTGTCTGTTTTATTTGAAACTAAAGGCAATTTCATGTTCTTCGCTAGGTTCCGTTTATGGTATTTGAAAAAAATGATCCTAAACAGAAAACAATGCAATGAAGAAACAATTAAGATGTGTACAACCATTTTAGAAGCTGTATTCTTGTCTTAATTAGCTTTTATTTTTTGTTTGGCATTAAATTTTTTCGACAGGCTTCTTCAACACGCCACTTCGATATGCTTCATAAATTTTCAACGTCGACAATTTATTTAACATATGATCGGTTTAAATCAATTGGCATATAAAACAACATCGTCGGATCGGAATGAAAATAGTAAGGTAATTTCTAAGTAAAATTTATGCCCATATATATATATATATATATATATATATATATATATATATATATATATATATATATATATATATATAATTTAAGGATAGCTAGCCTTTATTCGGATAACGCAATTTCTAATAGTACTATAATTAACTGAGACATTTATGTAAATATTCATCGTTGAAAAATTCTAGCTTTAAAAAAATATGGATATATGCACCAAAATATTTCTGTTCTATGTCTTCTATATTTTTATACTCAAAGTATTTTTCGTTTTACATAAAAAAAGAAAAACGTAATTTATACAATAAAAAATGCCCATAGAAGTACTAGCATAGGTTCATAAATTGCAAATATAGTAGAATCCCACATATCTGGAATCCCTCATATCCGGAGTGCCTAATATCCGGAATCCTTCATATCCGGAGTGCCTCTCATCCGGAATCCCGAATATCCGGAGTGCCTCTCATCCGGAATCCCGAATATCCGGAGTGACTCATATCCGGAATCCCGAATATCTGGACATGATTTTGATGTGTATATTTGAACTATTTTGGTGATATGTAGCTGATTTGAAATTTCTGTTTTTCAGGAAATTTAAGTTGGATAATTGTTCATAGCTATTTCACCCTAATGGCTTCTATTGATGTAAAAAAAATGAGGCGACTAAGAGAGAAAGAAGAACTTTGAAGTTATCGTAAAAAGTGGAAATTTTAAACAGACTAAATGCTGGTGAAAGTTTATTGTAAGTAATGGCTGAGTTCAACATAGGAATGTTAACATAGCATGAAAAAAAATTTCCCCAAAAAATATTCTCCACCGTTCACACTGTCACAATGAACAAGGAAAAAAAACATGATTGTGATGAAACTTAGGCTGAAATTGATAAAGTCATTGAAAAGGTTGTCAGTTTTATGGAAAGAATGCCAGCATTCAGCTATAATTGCAATAACGCACGCAGTTAAAAAAATAAGTGTCTATCGTTCAAAAAATTTCAAGAATAAAATCAAAACGAAATGCGGAAAAAATTGAGAATGACATTAGAAGAGAAAGAATTATCTTTCAACAGTGATTAAGATATTCTCGTTACATTATTTGTTTTTTCATACGTGCCATACTTAATTTAATGACTTTTCATTAGCATTATATAATTTATTTCTTTTTCCCTTAAAATCAATTCCGTTATATTTCACTCACCATTACCTTATTTTGTTTACTATAAAACATTGAAAATAAATGTTAAACCTGATTTCAGTTCTTTTATTTTAATCTAGATATAACCACTCATATCGGGACTTTGTAACCAATTCCTCATATCCGGAAGGCCTTCTTATTCCGGTTGTTAGGGATTCAGCTGTATTGTTTTTTTTTTGTTTTTTTGTTTTTTTTTTAATAAACTTTATACTGCATCATTCTTTAGAAAAAAGGGTTCTGATTATCTTTTTATTTTAAGACACTTCAGAAAAAATGCTCTGGGAGTTTCAACCCGGTATTTTTTTTCCAACATTAGCTACAAAGTATTCTTCAGAACGTGGACGAAAGATAAGATAAATTGAATATAGTTGCACAAATATCCACAATCTAAAATAAAAAAAAAGTATTGGTTGAATCCGGTGACTTGACAGAAAGTTGTGAGTACAATATCTGGCTACAGCAAACCTGAACAAAATCTCGGAGAGTGTTGAAACGTGACTAATGCATGGAATAATAATGCGACACAAAATGTACTTAGAACAAAATGTATTGAAACAAGAAAGTGTACACAATATTTACATACAGTCTTTTGTATATTCCTGGTAAGACCGTTCCTGAGTCGCAGTCGGGCAGAGTCTCTGGTTGAATGTCTTGATTCCTCCCTCTCTTCCCGGTACGAACCATATTTATATGGTGGGTACTCCACTATGCAAATTAGGTGGATCCTACCACAACAGAGAGTTTATTTAAAGGATGATAACTTATACTAAGACATTCGGAAGAGACATGGAACTTGGAACTAGATAAATCTACCCCGGTGGACGAAATAAAGGAATCAGTATCTGTCTATATCTCTGATATGAAGTATTATGATTTACATCACAGTCTCACTTGTCAAATAGATACTCACACAGGTACACAAATATGGTGACGCTATGAGAGTTAGTTGATATTTCTGAAGAAAAAGCGGGCATAACAAATAAATGGATGTCAACAACAAAAAAAAGGAACAGTTCACACTTTTTTTCTTCTTTTATGCGACTTGTTTTTTGCAGAGCGTATTTTGTTTCGAAAATAAAACTTTAACTCTTTATTGTCCGTCCTTGCCCACGTTCTGATAATCTGCCATAAAACTAAGTGTTGCATAAGATACGCCAGTTGATTTGAATTCATATTAGACCGTTCCATAGGGTTCCATATTTAGAGCATCAGAAACATATATGTGGGAGGTTGCTTCCTTTCAGTATATCTTATAAATTATCAACTCTGTAAAATTGTTATATATCATTTTTTAAACAATCTCACTGAGTTACAAAATTAAATCTGTCGTGAAATCCTTTGTCGTCAATCAGAGTAAATCACCAGAAATCCCACACAAGCGATTTGATTAGGGATGGCTTGTCGAATCCAATACATTCACTTACGTACTAATACCTTGGCAAAAGTATGGATCCTCTTCTCCGCACAGCTATGGGTAAATAGCAGGACAGACTAGGTTCTATAGCCTTGGATGGCAACTGGTCTAGAAGTACAAATCTGAGTTCAAAACCTGCAGAATGTCGTTGGGTGACATTGTGGCACACCGTGCACTAGGTCTCAATATTCGGCTCTTCAAAATGTGTGGTTGGTTCTGCAGAAAGATTTCAAATCTATAATCAAATGATTTGGGCGGGTAGTCTGCTTGTCAGTTTTTAGGAATTGAGATGCTTGACAATCATATGTCGAAAACGACGAGAAAGTTCATTAATATATATATAATTAGTACACCTGATGTTCTTGCTTACTAAGTAAAACAGTTGTCAGTATCTATAAAGAAAACTGTATGTATCATGTAACTATGAATGGAGTGGAATATTACCAGCAGTGCAGGAATATTCTGTAAGGTCTTTCGTAAATATTGGTATTATTATTAATGTATAGATAATATAAATGAAAAATGTTATTTTAGCATTCAAAATCCATGATATTTTTTAACATTTTTTGATGTGAGTGTAGTATTCAGAGATAAAATGAGGGAAAATTTTTGGTTTTGCAGATAGAAGAAGAA
The DNA here is from genome assembly GCA_903632075.3 of Acanthosepion pharaonis. Taxonomy (NCBI): domain Eukaryota; kingdom Metazoa; phylum Mollusca; class Cephalopoda; order Sepiida; family Sepiidae; genus Acanthosepion; species Acanthosepion pharaonis. The sequence goes on along the minus strand of CAHIKZ030000901.1, from coordinate 1,130,932 downwards.
GAAGAAGAAGAAGAAGAAGAAATGACATGCAAAGGAGAAATCAGTGTTACAAAACTGACAGAAAAATGGAAAGCAACAGACAAAAAGGTTAGATTGGATTAGAAATGATCTGATTGGATTTAACGAAGAACCCAGAGATTTGAAAAGGTTTCTTTCCGCTGAAGACGCTCTCATATCTACAGCATGACGCATGCGTGCATAAACAGACTTCCTGCAGTAGGCTCGCCTGTATACGCATTCAAAATTCACAACTGCTGAAGTACAATGCATCTATACAAATACACACTTTCACAAACAAACGAACCATTAGAAACCAACACATTGTCGCATCTAAGAATTTAAATCTATCAGGGCTCCGCAGTACATTTTCGAGTTAAGAATGTATACTGTACAGATTACACCTTTTGTCTGAGTTCGATTCCAGACAAAATAAGTTTCAGTATTTTGAATAAAATGCATTCTTCTTTCAGGCGTTGGTCTTATTTTTGTTGATTGCCCTGTTTTTAATTAATTTAGTAGGCAACTAGATGATTAAATAAGGTTAAGTGTCACAGGTCCACGGGGTCAGTTATCTCGTGAGATTCAAGCTAATTGTAGCAATTGCGAAAAAATATTTGCCAAAATGTTATGCCAAAATGTTATTTTCATTGAAACAATCACGCTCTTACGGAACAACATATAATTCTCTATTTAAAATCAAACTAAAATGAATAGGTCCTTCAACTATCAAATTATATTAATGATAACCCTTCAATCTTTAAAACTCTCTCGTGTTGTCCTAAGCTTTTGAAACAAAAATACGAATGTTGTTTTTTCTTCTTGCTAATAACGATACATTCTGTCTCCTTATGTTTAATAGTTAGTCCTTTCTTCTCGCTTTTCTTTACTACCTTCTGTAGAAGTTCCTGTATATTCCAAGATGACCAACATCTTTAAATCAGGCGATACCAATCTTTTATTGAGCATGTCTCTTCAGAAAATGGGCCTTAGTGGCATTCCGTAGCTTCCTATTCTTAGAAGAATATTTTTCCTCTTACTATCCCTCTTTTTGTATGTTCTGACATCGATTTAGACAAGCTTGTTAGGCAAGTTCGACATTCCAACCACCTGAAGAAGGCCGGTGCGTAAGAAGGCCGAAACGTTGTAATAAATATGACGTCAAAGATGAGGACAATAGTCCGAATAATGTAAATAATGTACATAATACCTCATCTCAGAAATATAGACAGATACTTGCTAGGCAAGTTATTCGCTGTTTCCCGCAGACCTTCTTGCCTTCAATATTTCAGCTGAATTTCAAATTCTGTAACCCCGCTTTCATTGGATGTCCCTAACCCAATTCTATTTTTCAGAGCCTAAGCAAAATTAAAACCTCTTCATTGCTTGCATGTATTCGCAGCATGCTTCTGTAGAACCGCATAGAACGCTTATTTTACTGATGCGCTATTGACAGTCAATACAACAATCAAGAGATACATATTAAAAGGAGTTGAATTTCATGAAATCAACGCATGTTGAAAGAAAAGATCGAATTTGCCTAAAGCTAGTGAAACCAAGATGGTAACCATCAAATGAGAATATTTCTATCAATGTTGAAAACAAAAAAAAGTTGAAATTAGGAAAACTCTAGATTTCAAGAGAAATCATCAAGAGAGAAATATATTTATCGGTAATTAATCTGTATTCAATGCTTTCGATTCAGTATATCACAGCATTCGGTGTTCAGGAACAAATCCTAGACGATATGCATTGGAAAGTGGGAATTTAGCCTTTAACAATACGAATCAGATCGATGTTTGATAGCCAATGATGTAAAATAATTTTTCTGACAATTACGTAAATCGTTTTAAAAAGTGAAACTATCAGTGTTTACAATTAGTCTATCTAATGTTGATTCAAATTCTTTTTCTTTCGGATAATTTACAAATATACCGTAATTCCCCGTGTATAAAACGCCTTCATCCATAATACGACCACCTAAAATTGTGCTGAAAGTGTGGGGAAAACGCTTCTACTCACGCATTATACGCACCCCTTGTTTGGTAATCAAACCCTATAAAGTTCACCTCTCCAGTTACATTGAAAATGGTTTTAAACATAGAATAATATTATTCTAATTTAGATTTATGATAGTTTTTATTTTATTTTACGGCAATTTTTAAAGATTTTTTCTACCTGTGCATAATACACACCCCTTATTTTGCTTATTATTATTTTAGAAAAAATGCGTATTATACAAGGGGAACTACGGTAATCGCTTTCTGTTCGGAAAAATAATCTAGTTAAAGCAAATATTATTAATAATATATTGTCTCGAAAAGAAATCGTGGCGTTTTATCTTTTTTATTTAATAAAGATATAGTGTAAACAAAAGGAAGTAATTCATATCCAATTCTTGTTAACAAATTTTCAAATTGATTTTACTTCCTTAGAATAACAGAGATCACTATGGAAACATCGTTTTACAGAGTCTTTTTGAAAAAGGAATTCCGCGAGAAACCATTCATATTATTTATTATCAATTCACATCTGGTAGAACTGAAGGGAGAAAATAGATTAACAACGATATACATGGTGACAGAAAATACGTTGACAGGATCGGTGAGACTAGCACTACTTGATGACTGTCTCCAGGTAAAACCCAGAAAATGCAAATGCTGTTTTTCAAATATACAGGTATTTTTACTGTATAGCTTTGTAGTCGTTAAATCGTCCTAGATCTTTGATACTTTCATATTATAAATATGTTTGCATAGACCGAATCGTATATATACAGGGTGAGTCAAAATTATGTCAACCCTTGTATCAGAGGATGAGTCAAAATTAAGTTAACACTACTATGAAAGGAAATTTATTCAGAGTTTACAGAACAATCTCCACCTGCTGACCAGCACGGTTGATGCACATAAACCAGCGACAGTACAATTTAGTGTCTTGGCTCACATTTCGCAGGAAATGTTTGATATTACAACTTTTATTCTTTCCTTGAATTCTTCGATGGATTTAACTTTTTTGCTATACAAACGATTTGGGAAACTTTGATCGAGACAAGCGCGAACAGTATGGACAAAATGAGGCGGTCTTCTATCCTGTTGGAAATACCCTGCTCGTCTGATTTGTAGAAGTATGCTATCAATGGCAATTTCTTGCAGCATTTGTAAGTAAGCATTTGCAAGCACCGTTAGAGTTGTAAAAGCATAGATGGGCCAATTACAACCTGCAACACCACCCAGGCTCGGTAACAGAGATAAGACATGTAACAATTTTATAGGACTACACAATACACACAGACAGATCAATCAAACTTAACCGCCCAGACATTGTTATTAGAGACCTAAAAAAAAATAAATAAATAAAAAAAACAAAAAACAATTGCCTCCTTATTGATATGACAGTCCCTGCAGTCTGCAATATATGTTTGAAGGAGCTAGAAATCGATATCTCAAAAATGTGGTACATGGGAACATCCATAATCCCTGTTGTAGTTGGATCCCTGTAGTAGTTGGATCCCTCGAATTGGTTGGAAAACATCCCAGTAGACTCATTGAAGGGATTCCTGGAAGCCCATGCCTTAAAGAAATACAAAAAAATGTTCTCACGAGTATAGCACACTAAGGGTTTTATCTATGTAAAATATATGTGTGTGTGTGTGTGTTTTAACTGGTCAGTGGGAAATGTCATGAAGCCATTTCTGACCTTAGATATCTGGGCGGGACCCGGAAAGAAATGAGTACACACCAGAAATCAAATGAAAAATAATAATAATAATAATTATTATTATTATTATTATTATTATTCGATATAAATTTTGTGTGATCTTAGTCTTTTTTTTTACATAAATGATCAATGAAAAATGTCACGAAGCCATTTCTGATCATAGGTCACTGGTTGGGACCCGGAAGGAAATGTGCATGCAACTGAAATCAAAGGAAATAGTAATTTAATAATAAGCATCCTATTCAGTAAAATACATTTGCTTGTCAGTTGCCTGACCACAATCGCTGGGAAATATACCCTAGTGGCTGTGACACTGTATATCTCAGTATATTACCTAGAGTACTGCGAAAGCATTATTGCCGTGTGTCGGAAAGGACGTAATGCTTAAAGTTTCTTAATTTGGAAGTTTTAAGTAGTAAGGCAATTTTGGCGTCATATCTAAATATTTGCAAATAATCTAAGCGGGCAGTTTCACCCAACGTGAAAGTATTTCTAACTAGTCACTACATGCAACTTTATGCGCTGTTTTTCTCAAAACCTATCACTATATCATTTACATTTGCCTTCGATTTTATTGCTGGTAATATTTTTTTCTTCAAAAATCTATTTCTGGGAATATTTTTTTCAAGAAATGTATAGCTGGTAAAATTTTTAAAAAAATATAAATATATTTTTCTGTATTGCTGTATTGTATTATTTCCCTTTAGAAATTTATTGTTGGTAATTATATTCTTTGCTAAGTATTTCTGGAATTAAAACCTATTTTTATACTTTCATGGTATTTTGGCCGCAGTTTGGGGGTTAACTATTTGCCCATATCTGAGACTCTAACAGGTGCTACCCCACCAAGGCCAGGGTAGACCTGGGAACACCAGCAATTAAGAGGTGTTTCCACGCTCATCAAAATCTCCTGATCGGAGTACTTGCTGTTGGACGTAGTTTATCGTCATACCAAGGATGGACGATATTATCAATTTTATTATTAACTCCACATATTTTAATTTGTATTTGCAATAAAATTTATTTTAATAATACTGGCTTACAAATAAATTTATCTAAGCATAAAAATATGTTTTCTAACCTAATTTTAGGGCGGTGATTTCGAATATGAAATCCGTTTTTACTCACCACCTCTAGTTTTTTATACGTAATATATATACATGTGCATGTATGAAAAGCTGTCAGATGTGTGCTATTTGGGACATTGTATTGTTTTTTTATTTTTATTTTCAGTTTTATGAATTGTATTACTTTTAAAAAAATGACGTTCGGCCCTGCGTGCTAACTTTAATTGCGATGAAATGGAATAGTCTTCAAATTCGAATGCCTGCTACACATGAACGTAACCATATATATGACCAATATTTATGAGCTAATACATATCTCTACAATAACTCCAGTCACTTCAAAATACTGTGGAGGCATCAAGAAGGCAAATTCATTCTATTACATGTGTGGGGAATTCACGACATTTGCACAGCATCCAACAATTACTGCTCTCTTGAGAACTGCTACTTTCATTATTTTGACTGTAAAATTGGAGATCAGGACAAACATTGGCCTCATACATCTGTTTTAAACCATATTACAATAGTCTAATGACAAGAAAGCAGCCTTCAAATTTGCTGTCCCGATGGTCTGGAGAGAGCAACGAAGCCATGCAGATGATTGTTATTTTTTTCTAAAAAATATAACTTGTTTTAATGATTCTTCTTAAAAAAATAAACAAATATTCCAAGCTTCGTTCAACTATGAGACCTGTTCCTCATTCAGAAGATCTTGTTCCTACACCCCAGACGCATAAATATTTTATTCCTTCATCATATGAAAAATTGTCTTCATAGCAAAATTCGGTCTCTTCTGAAGACTCTGTCTCTGTTTGTTCGGGATCAAATAGCAGTGAGACCCACTTGATCACACTAGAAGACCTGAATAATCTTGGCCGTGATTTGTACCTATCTATGCAGCAGTCAGAGCGCCTGACATCCCGACATAAGCATTGGAACCTGTTCGCAGCAGATATAAGGATCACCAGTCTCAGGACACAAAACAAGGATTCCGCCTCATTCTTCGACAAGGAAAGCAAGTTATGCTACTGCAGAGCTTCTTATCTTAAAAGAACTGCGAGCATCGGAAGAATTTAAATCAGTCTGCTATGGCTTTGGTATTACGCAGGTAGCAGATTACAAGGTGTGTATCGAGAAGTTGTGACATGCTTATGAGGATATGGGATGACGAATGTCACTCAAAATTTACTTTCCCCATTCTCACATCTTCACTCTGAACCTTAGAGCAGTGAGTGATGAGCATAGAGAAATGTTCCACCAAGATATTACTTAGATAGAAAGAAATACTAAAGCAAATGGAATATCAATATGATGGAGGATTCTTTTTGATGCTTTTAAATGACGTACCTGATACAAAGTGCATGAGGTCGTCTACAAAGCTCACTTCTGACTGACTGCTGTACTATGACGTGTCTGTGTTGTATCATCCAAGGAATTTCTTTCCGTCAATGCTCTGTATCTATGCTGTTTTTTGTAATATGCCTCTGTAATAGATAATATAAACACATTATATTTTGAACTTATATGCAGTAAAATAAAAATATGATATGTAGAGCAAAACTGTTCAGACATTTTAATTCGCCACATTTAAATTAATAAAAACAACTATTCACATGCTTGCCTCAGAGATTTTTATTTTGTAAACAAGTTTAATTATTATTATACAGGTGCACCGTTAAAAACCTGTAAATTCAAAAAAAAATATCTTTAGCTATCAGGATTCATGCATAAACTGAACAATCATCATAGATATTTGAAATGTTTGGCTGAATGTTTAAGCCAATGTCCTAATCGTATCAATCAAGAGGCAGTAGGAAATTCCAAGATTCATTTACGTTCCACTTTAATGATTAAACCTCAACGATGTCATGATGACTTTTTTGCAAGTTATTTAGGAGTATAGTCCGGATACAGCAAACCATTCAGATATGGGCTTTTAGAGGGCCACTGCGATGGACCAGTTAGAGTTGCTATATTTTCTCAGACGATAAACGTGACGCATTTTTACTGGACACCCTATACAATATTACTTAGAACAAACGCAATAATAAATTAATAAATGGAAAATTTTACAGAATTTGTGAAAAAAAAAGAAGGATATACAGAACAACAGATAAAACGTCACAACTTTCAACATATTTAAATTTGTCGCGGACCCCCTGGGTGGGGCGCGATATAACATGGCCTGTGTGTCCCAAATAAGTATGAGTCACAAAAGGCCCACTAACATTTTAAAAATAAAAGACGCGAATCTGACAAATCAATAAGAGGATAAAAAACGACAAACTTAAAATTAATACAAAATTTATTTACATCGTATAAAATAGTTGTGATTCGTTTAAAAAAACATGAGTAAACAAAGAAGCAAAAAATGCAGGCACCCTGGAACAAGGACCAGGGTGCCTGCATTTCGCCTTCTCCTCGTCCTCTGATCTAGTTCTGCAAGAATTCGCCAGGTTATATGATAAGGAATTATAAACATTAACTTGTCCCGCAAAGTACTAAAAATCTCAAGAAAATTAATTCAAAGTTGTTACAAAGTATAAAAATGTTCACAAATAGTATTCAGACTCAGTAATACTGAAACAACTAAAAGGACACTAGCTTTACTATAAATCTAAATGAAACTGAAGGGAGTGAGGCAACAAAATGAAGAAAAGTTCACGGTCATGAAGATATATTACGTTTACCCATGATCACGTGAACGGAATAATGTAGGGCTACGATAAATTATTAATATAATATCAATGAAATAAATTTAATAGTTTTAACAATTCATATATTTTCTTAATGAAATTCAGTGGAAATTCAATGACAGACGTTAAATTATTAAATTACAGAATGAAAAAAAAAATAATAAGACCAGAAATTGAATAGGCCTATCATTTTAACCTAGCTTTAATTTGAAATGTTCCTTCAAACTAATTCAGCAAAATGTTTACTTTTTAGAATGGAATCGCAAACTTATATCACACTAAAGGCTTTTTCATTCAATAGCAGTCCAGGTGACAATTTATATCAATGTTAGTATTTAACATATTATAATTTTTAACGGTGAACCTCCTTAAAAAAAACAACAAAAAAACAACAATCGTCTGCTTAGGGAGATTTCTATTTATTGAAATAACATAAAGATGGAATTTCTCCTGTTTGTGCATTTAATTTAAAAATATTTTTCAAAATATGTATATTTTTAATATACAGACTTCCTCCCATTTATTTAAAAATGCGTAACGACGGCAAATCAGAATGTATTTATTTATTTATATGCCATCAAGTCATGTGATATAATTCCAAACATACAGATTACGTTTCACAATGACACATCCTCATAGTCTCTTCACTTATCAAGTAGTTCAGAAATATTTGTTTATAAAAAAAAGTTATAATATAGTTTAGTGAATTTTATAAATATACTTTGAGTTATGTATATTTAAATTTATTTAATAATGCTATTATAATGTCTTGTGAATGTTTATTATTTTTACATGCATAATAGTTGGAATATGATATGCAAGTGTTTGCTGAAAACACTCGGGTCCCGACTTTAAAAACTGACCTTGTGTCACAACCTGACTCGGGGTTCAAGTAAATATTCATTATGCTAGTGTTTGTTTATATGCGCAGATTGATATAAGATTGCGTATCGAAAACATACTGAATTTCCTTTCAAAAATACCGTACAAACAGAAAAAAAACGGCCCTAGCTCAAGAACCCCTTGTCTAATTTTAATCAAACTTAACACTGCACTCGGCAAAGCTTTGAAGGTACAATATACTCCTAAATTGGGGATTTTGTATCGTTTATATTTGTATCTCGGGGGCAAACAGTGATAAATACAATATTAGTGTTTTAGTATTATATCGATTATCAATTCTAAAAATCGCGTCCACCATATTCTTGCAGGCATAAAAAGTGTCATATTTTCTACTTCAATTTCAAATTTTAATCAAAATTTTTTAAAATTTCATGTTTATGTAAATTTTATCAATATTACTAAATTAAGAGTGGGTTTGTGGTCATGTGGTTAGAACACTAACTTTTCGAGCATGAGAATCTGGTTCGATTTAACCATTTGTCGATATCCGGGGATAATTCCAACAGTTGGTAAATGACTTAAAACTATACAACGGGCTGACGCAAACAAATCTTGTGCATCAAATTGGGATGAAGATGAAACTAATCGAAAGCCGTCAATAGTCATGTTAGCACAAAGTCAGAAGTTATTGTAACCGGATGTGATCCAAACATATTATACGCTCATAAAATGTATCGAAGATACACTCAGCATAGTTACAGTATAAAATACACATTAACACTGTAGGTGTTGAACAAACATGAATGTACATGACCAGGCGTCCACAACAGTGATTTTGAGTCAAGTATATGTGTATAAGGATTATTATGCATTGATTGCTATTTTTGCTTAAACTTCATTGAATATGACGCTTTTTATGTGAAAGAGTTAAATAACATTTACTGTATTTTCGCATGTATTTATAAATGTGCAGATATAGTAAGATGTCTGTAGAAATATTATATGTGCAAAACAGCCCAGAGTTTTTAGATAAACGGATTTGAGTGCAAATGTATATATTATGGCTTTGAATTCTTTGATATCATTGCGGTTTCTATAACAAGCCAGTTTTTTTTTAAATTAGTAGGTTTTTAGCCAACTGCACAGCCCCCATCTTGGAGGAGCAGGTTTTGAATTCAGAGTTTTCCTTCACCTAGACCAGTAGCCAGACAAGGCTACAGAACGTGGTCTGTCCTGCTATTTACCCATAGCTGGGGACACAAGAAGTAGATTCATACCTTTCCCAAGAGTATTAGCATTTAAGTGAAGGTAATGGATTCGACTTTAATTCGAACTGGGCACTCCAATTCATCAATCCAAGCCGCTACCCCACAATTTTTGAGTATGAAACGGAGATAGGGCTAATTTGTGCTTATGATATTCAGTAATAACTCTAATACTTAATCGAAATTAATTTTTAAGAAAGATCGAAATTCTCTTTAATCTGTAGCAGTCTTTTATGTAGAATAGATTGATGTTAACTGAACCTTTATGTAAATATCATTAATTACCACATTATATGTTAGATAAAAAAAAACGGAACATAGAACTTTTATATATTATTCCTTTAAATTCCTAAAGGAACTTCGGACTGCAAGTTATCGTTATGTTTTCTATAACAAGCCAGTTTTTTTTTTTTTTTTTTAAGTGAGTAGGTTTTTAACGTACTGTGCAGCCCCCCACCTGGAGGATCAGGTTTTGAATTCAGATTTTTCCTTTATCTAGACCAGTTGCCACCCAAGGCTATACAACCCAGTCTGTCCTGCTATTTACTCATAGCTGGGTGGGGGGAGAAGAAGAGGATTCATCCCAAGAGTATTAGCACGTAAGTGAATCTAATGAATTCGAACTCATCTCTCCGATTTCACAATCCGAGCCGCTATCAATTACTCCACCGTGCCTCCTTGAGTACAAATATGTAGGTTTTGTTTATAATTTCTTGAAAACAATGTAAGAAAAAAAGAAGTGGCGGGGGTCAACTTACGCGTGTCACGCAGCATGTTCGTATTTTTTTAATTGGGCAAGAGAGTATGAGAGGCGAAGAATGATGGATTTTATGGCTATGGTTCAGCTTTAAGTGGAAAGTGATGGGCATTGTTTGCAAAGTTCAAGTTGAATTTAATTTAGAGAGAAAAAAATTAAAAAAAAAAAAACACTGCGTTGTTAACAACAACAATTTTGAAGTGATGACTTGCAAGATGGCGACGACGACGCCACTTAATCTAAGAAAAAAGCAGAAAAACAAACTCCATGTGTATTTTCATCGCGTATTAGAGGAAAGCATCTCACCACGTGTATTTCATTTTTCTGTCAAGAAAATAAGTTTTTGTAGAAAATCACTTTCGTTATTAAATAAAAGGCGGCTTCACATAACTTGTTCCATAAATATGAACAGGGCCCTATAGGGTTCAAATATTGGCTTAAAGGCACATGTTATTCTGCTAGTCATAAGTTCAATCACTGGGCAAAATAGTGCAGAAAATTCACGTACTCTGGGTCGGTGAAAGAATTGGTAAAGTGACGCAAATAAAAAAAAAGACTTAATAAAATTAACTGATACAATAATTTCCTAAGCAGGAAAAATGGAATATGAACAATCTAAAACCGTGTTTTGATCAAAGATGTTGTTGAGAAACATTGTTAGTTTTACCGAGTACTGTGACGGATACCTGAAGAAAGTCGAAAAGTAAAAATAGCCGAAACATCTTCAATAAGACAGCACTATATTAGGTTGGTGCATAATTATCAGGCGTTTTAGGCAAATATTGTTGTATAAACGCCTGATAATTATACACCAAACCAATATATATATATATATATATATATATATATATATATATATATATATATTTATATATATATATTTTTTGATTGGTGCATAATTATCAGACGCTTTTAATGTTTTAGTTTGCTCTGTTCTTACATTGAGCTCTCTGAATTATATCCTCCTTGGAATTATCCCTAAGGATTAACAAACAATATCATTAAATATATATATATATATATATATATATATATATATATATATATATATATATATATATATATATATATATATATATATATATATATATATCTGTGTGTGTGTGTGAGAGAGAGAGAGTATACTTATTGTGATATGCTTATATGTTTTGGCATAATTAGACACTACTCTAAGAGAAAAACACTTCAAATGTCCTGAATTTACAAACAATACATTAAACATGAATGTATTCTCTTCAACGCAGGCACAAACATACGATGCACATGCCTTATAGCAATAAGAATCTGTTAATCAATTTGAATAAATATTAGATGAATGAATGAAATAACTGATGAATGAAATAATAGATGAATGAAAGAATTGATGAATAAAAAATAATAGACGAATGAAATTCGAATACAAAACTATTTTGAGATGCTAATTTGATAAAAAGCCTAGCGGATTATGTACTTTATATTATAATTCTTATTCCCCTCACCAATGAAAGTTGGAATGCTAAAAATCAGTGCAGAAATGAACACGTTAAAAAAGTTAGCGTATAAAAATATACTGCCGCATTGTAAGTTGTTGAAATATCCGCCGTCCATTATTATCAACTAGCAGCATGACCCGGTGTTGCCCGTGCTTGATTCGAAATCGTATGACTCATACAGCAATCGCTATCACTTGACTTAAAAAATTTTTGCCCTTCCTTGCCTTTAAAGGAGTGACCTTTGCCTTGCTGATGCTGTTACATGCCTTACTTCTTGCCTATCTCACACTGCGAATTTTTTCTAAGCTCTATACTAGACATTAAATCTGTTACGAAAAAAGAACTAAACAAACTGAACACAAAACGATCAGCTTTAAAAAAGGACACGTAACTGGAAAAAAACGAATGAAAAAAGAATGTTAACAACAAATACTTTTTCACACCCAACCCAGTTCTGCGGAATCAGAATCAACGTTGAGTTTAAGCAAGCGAATGAGCCAATTGGAGTAAAGTGCCATGCAGATTTAAATTTTTCCCACTTGTGACGAATGCAGCTATCGATTTTTTAACATGCTAGCATGCTAGTTAACATTCGTGTCAGTCAGCTGCTGGCTCTCACGCTGGCCAATAGAATTTTCCTGCCTATTCGTGGCAGCCAGCTATAGGGTCTCACTCTGGCCAGTAGAAAATGGCCGCAAACTACGTGAAAACTGCCTTAGAAGCATTAAAAAATCGATTATTTCCACTATCGATGGGAGTTGGGAAATGCAAATCGGTCTTGGCCTTCCCACTAACTTGGAGCATGTGCATGTAAAGTTTGATGCAAATCCGTCGAAAATTTCGGCCGTGCATTCTTTACACACACACACACACACACACACACACACACACACACAACACACACACACACACACACATCCTGCCTTTTATAGATAGAAATGTACGTTCTTTTAATGTTTACCCAATACAAGGCCCAAGGGCCACTCAATGTAGATGGTTGCTGACGGTGGTCATTGTGTGAGCAGTTTATGGAGATATGAATTAAAGCTAAAGTTTAACCTGAGACTTTATGGTTAAAATTGTAGTGTGCTTGAAAACATCCTCCTGGGATTCTGTACCACTATACAACAGTTCTTGGTGGAACTTACTCCTTGCTAATGGATTAAATAGAGAATGAATTTTGTCACCTCAATGTAAGTGATGCCGTAGGACTTAGCTAAGTTGTTTAGAGTTGGTCGAGCTAAAACTTTTACTGAGAGTTCATCCAATAGAAGGCTTAATGGTCATTAATATAGAGGGCTACTGATTGAAATTCAAGGAAGGGGAAGTAAGAGAGTGTTATGAGCACGACTACGATAGATATCTTCTGACTCTGGACTTAAGATACATCATAGCAGGAGGAGAAGGCTACTAAGTGATGTGCTAAATGGATTCGACTATTTTTCAAGCATCTTTTAGCAACTGATCTTCTATCTGAGTTCCACTTGAGGTCTGGAGTGAGATTAAATCAAGGCTTACTTGAGAGAGAGAACACTCGTTTCTTGTGATAGACCAAAGTCCAGGGCCCTTCGGTGATAATGAAACGTTAGTAGTTTGTTTTGTGGGGTATTGAATATGACTAGCCAGTTTTCTTTCTGTTGTGTTGTTAAAGCTAGGACAGAGGACAAATCAGCTGTCAGACTTTTGTCATCTTTTGAGTAATATACTATATTCAGAGAACCTAGTATTGCTCTGATATTTGTCTCACTCCTAATGTTTTAGTTTTATCTACGACGGCAAGATACGACGACAGACAACATCTTAGTATTTTTAGAGTAGGTTAAAAAGACGTATCTTTCACTCAATGTATAATATTTGGTATACCACCTAATCCTACCTTTCGAATTTGAAATATATCAATTTGCTTATATGTATGTGTTACTGTCGGATTACTTCGGAAGTGTGCTTGTGAAACTCACTGCCTCCGGGCAGAGAGGTACCCAGACGAGGCCGTGCTGAAGGTCAGAGTCTCATCTGGAGTGGTAGACAGCTACCCGACCACATTTTTACGAGATCCATGAGGAATTTTTGCCCGAGCCTATGGGCTCGAATAACCCAAAATAAACTCGTCCTTGTGCCACATCCGACCGGGTGGAGCGGTTAGTGAATATCATAACTATCCGGATTACTTCGGAAGTGTGCTTGTCGAACTCTCTGCCTCTGTGTAGAGAGGAACCCAGACGAGGCTATGCCATAGGACAGAGTCTCGTCTGGGGTGTCTGGACAGCTACCCGACCCCGTTTTTACAGGGTCTGTGGGGATATATTTGCCCGAGCCTACGGGCTCGGATACCCAACAATAAACCCAGCCTTGTGCCACATCCGACCACGTGGGTTGGTTAGTGGATATCATCACTACACGGATTACTTCGGAGTGTGCTTGTCAAACTCTGAGTCTCCGGACAGAGAAGATCCCCAAAGCTATGTCGAAGGGCAGATTGTTGTCTCGGAAGACAGTTATCCGACCCCTTTTTTACGGGGTCTAGCGGGAATTTTTGTCCGAGTCTATGGGCTCGGATACCCAACAATAAACTCGGCCTTGTGCCGCATCCCACCGCGTGGGGCGTTTAGTGCATATCATCGTTATACGGATTACTATTCGGATGACTATCCGGTGGTTACTTTCCAAGCGAGTATTATCGAGCAAGTACTATTAGTGCGATTGATATTCGAAGGCTTCTGACACTAGTATTGTTCAACGGCGTTACTATAGTTGTATCTACGTTTACAAACGCTCTACTATAATGAGCAAATACGAAAGTGGCATCAAGTATTCGTCGACATTACAAAAGTGTCAACGAGTGTCCGCTGACATCACAAAAGTGAGTTAGTGTATCTAGCTATGAATTTACTCACTAGATCTATTTCACTGATACCTTTCTCTGGGGTTGTAATTTTTGTTTTTAATAAAATAACTTTACTGATTTTATCTGTTATTTAAAATTGACAAATGACGAACAACAGAATAACTGAAGCGAAGCTTTATTTCGGGAATTCCGAAAAAATGATCTTTGAAAATTTAATTTAATTTTGAAATAATATCTTTAAAATATTGCCTATATTTTGAAAAAATGTCGTCAATATCTCTAATTCGGCTTTTCGTTTTGCGTGGGTTTGAATCTGAATATACTTTATTTTCTTAGGCCTCTGACACATGTCTATAGATATAATTGTCAAAATATATCGCATAATTACTTTATTCGGAAGAATGTTTGAAAAGGAAATAAGTGGGTGAACAAGAGATGAAAGTATTTTCTGGGAAAGCAGAGGCCAATTTCTTATGTCCATTTCAACCGCACGAAAAGGCCAGAGGATTTGAATAGAATTTCCTCTCCTATGGCCCCTGCTTATTCCATTCTACTATTTATTTCCTTGTTGTGGATAGATGGTACTTTTCAGGTTTTCACTATTAAAGTCACGTTATCATATCTTTCATAAATCATATTATCTGATTGTATGTTATGATAAAACCACTTGTAAAAATGGCGTTGTCATTGCGGCATCTAAAGTCAAACCAGCTGGGGAATACATTATATTTGTCCTCCATTTCTTTAAATGAAATAACAGTGTCGCTGTATCACATTTAGCTTTTTCAAGAAAGTCATTTCACAATTTTATATGTCAGTCTACTAGAAATCAAATAGTCTATTGCATTCCTTTTGTAGGATATATATATATATATATATATATATATATATATATATATATATATATATATATATATATATATATAAATCGGTAAGACCAAACGAATCTGGTAGAGAGCCCAAATATTGGAGCATTAAACATAAAAAAGGATGGATAGTGAAAAGTTCTCGGTACGACCAAAATAAAAAATAAAAAATTTAAAATATTCTATAAAGTCGGACCGAGTACTTTTCAGCTTGGATGCATATAATTCAAAGAATAATTTGCGAATTTATATTTGTAGCCTTCCCATTTTGACTGGTACCTGTTTAAAAAAAAGCTTAAATTAAGCTAACTCTATGAAAAGTTCATCTAAGTTCATAAGGAAATTTGTCATGCGATTGTTGAAGTAAAACCAATATCCAAATCAGAAGCAATATGTAAATTTTAATCATCAGAATATATCACCATCTATGTGCCATCGTCCTTCAGAACGTGAGCGATTGAATATATATATATATATATATATATATATATATATATATATATATATATATGGAATTTTGATGCTATACAGTCTTGATTTTATAGGAACTAAAATCTTTTAAATATAACCCGATAAGTGGCCCGTAAGAGTAACAGCTCAAGATCCGATCTACAAAATGGTGACGTCGGTTTCAAAGAGCATATTAATGCAACTATCTATGAAGCGTCATAATAGACAGCAGAAAATGCGACACAGAAATCCGAAGGTTCATTGAAACAAATATAACCCGATAACTGGCACCGATTTAATGTTAACGGAAACTGTAGATGATTTTTGACATTGTGTGATCTTCATAGAACTAGAATTCCTATCAGGATTTATTGCAGATGGACACAATCGTAACAGGATAAGATGCACCGATGACACGGTGCTGATGGCAGACACAAACAAATAGACATGTCCTCTTAGATAAGACAGCAAAGGAAGACAAGAAAAAAAGAGTAACTATCAGTTGCATGGATGGTCATTATCAAGAGGAACAGCCCAAGATCCGATCTACGAAATGGTGACGTCGGTTTCAAGAAGCATATAAATGCAACTATCTATGAAGCGTCATAATAGACAACAGAAAATGCGACACAGAAATCCGAAGGTTCATAGGAACAGAGACAGATATCTTCTAAAAGAAATGTTTTAAGTAACGAATATTTAATTAGAATAAACAGAAAAGTATACTGACCTGCAATGTAATATCAGACCTCCAGTGAACTCTGGTGAATTTCCTCGGAGATTAAACGGGAATTAAGATAACAGAGAGTTGGTTCTACAGAAGAATACTGAGAACTCTATGGATGGAATATATGAGCAAGGAGGAAGTTTTGCGGAAAATGAAGACGCAAAAGACAGTGCTTAGGAAAGGGACAGTTTAAAGTTACGGGTGACATTGAAAGGATAACTTGCAGAATTTGACATCCTGTCAAATAAGAGGCACGGGGAAATGTCACAACAAGAGATGGTGGATATTGAGAGGCAAACATTGCATAGACATAGAAAGGATGCGAATATGTGGAGTGTTCGCCTACATCCTATAAAGGGGTAAAAGAAGAAATCTTCATCAGTTTTACCGTAATTCCCCATGTATAATACGCATTTTTTCTAAAAATTAATAAACAAAATTAGGGGTGCGTATTATGCACAGCTAGACAAAAAATTCTTTTAAAAACTACCGTTTCATTGCGACCCCATAAGGATGTCAAATATAATCATATGTACCTAACAATACTTACAAATGTAAAATAAAATAAGAACTATCAGAAAACTAAATTAGAATAATACCATTCCATGTTTAAAACCATTTTTGTAATAAGAGTAGGAAACGCTGGCCTTAACGAAATTGGAGAGGTACAATTTATAGGGTTTGAATACCTAACATTTTCACACAATTTCAACACAAATTTTAGGGGTTCGTATTATAGATGAAGATGTATTATTGTTGTGGTAGGATCCACCTAATTTGCATAGTGGAGTACTGACCATATAAATATGGTTGGTACCGGGAAGACGAGAAAAGGAATCAAGAGATTCAATCCAGAGACTCTGCCGACTGCGACTAAATCAACACATTCTCCAGGAACGGTTTTCCCAAGAATATACAAAAGACTATATGTAAATATTGTGTACACTTTCTTGTTTCAATACATTTTGTTCTAAGTACATTTTGTGTTGTATTATTATTCCATGCATTAGTCAAGTTTCAACAATTATACACTGAGAATTACGGTATATAGGAAGTTTTCACAAAAACGAGACAATCTCTGAGTCTCAAACAGACTCGTAATTTCTTATGATAATATATTCCTTGCAGCTACCCAGCTGTTGTAGAATTTTCTTTTAATCCTTGTTTGACAAGTATATTCACTTTTATCATTTTTATTGGTTAATTCTTTTTATACTTTCGCGGGCCCAAAGAGTATGATTGTATATAAATTGTCTGGAAATCCCAGAAAATCCATTTACCAAAACTTCATATTTTCATTTCTTTTACTATACACCTTAAATATTCGTAATTCAAAACAAATAGAAAAAATATCGAGTTTATTAACACATTTATATTCTTAACTACAAATAAAATCGAACGTTCGGCCTTTTAATTTTAATTCTAAAATTTATTGTAAAACGGTTGAAAAAGTGTTGCTATTGATGTTTCATCTCTTGATAATGAGCACTTTAATTCCAAAGTCTGTTCACATTAAAAGCGTTATCATCCAGAAATACACTGTCCAAACGGATTTTTGGGGTTCGAACACTATCTTACTTTATATTTATGTTTAAATAGATCATCAAGGCTTATTTACATTACAATGATTACCCCTTTCTTAAAAATCAATGTACATGTAAACTTGAATCAGTTGATAGTGAAATATTATTCAATGATGATTTTGCATAAAACTAGACATAGAACTACAAGAAAGTACAATAGTCAATTAAGTTTACTAATAGCTATTTTAATCAAAATACTATTGGGATAATATCTATTCATTAGCATCTGTTAAAAATATAAATAAATAAAATAAAATGAAGGATATGACGTCCTTACGGACAAGTTAAATATTTAAGTATCTGTTAAAAAAGAGAAACAGCATATTTTTGTTTGATTGTTTCTTGTTTGAAGACATAATTTTTTTTTTATATACAGTTGATATCAATGTTTTAACGATGGAGAAAAATGCGTGAAATTAGTTTGAGTCAAATTTTAGCAGAAGGTAACGTGAAATATATGGAAGAATAAGTGAAATTTCGAAATTAACGAAGAGGAAAATGATAAAAATCACGTATCCACACTTTGATGAATAACACGGAAAAGTTGTAAATGTTGCTTGGAATTTCGTTCAGTAACAGTGCTATGTTTGCAGGGAATTAAAACAGTGGCTCGTGATTAAAGAAAACTGTCAAAATTTTACAACACTTACAGAAACAACAATGACAATGTGTACTGCTATGACAACGTCAAGGGAAGCATGATGATATCATGGCTCAGATGCGGATAAAGAATAAGTTGAGTAAGGAAAAATGAATAATAATAAAAAAAAAACACGTGAGATAAAGCAAAACGGATAGTAATAAAGAGTTGGGAGTAAAAGTCTAGAATGGAAAGGATAATCTTTATAAAAAAAAAGAACAGTGGGGGGAGGGGAAGCGAGAATAATAGAAGCCGTATGAATGAGTGTGAAGATATCAGAGCTGAACCGTTGAATGATTATTGAGTTTTGATTGAAACTTTATCTTTCTTTTTTTTGAGCAAGTTATACTTCACACAGGGTGCATGAAGAGAAAGACGAAGACAGTAGTTTTTCATCGATATACTCTCTTGTATTCACTAAGATTTTTTGATTCTTGATATTTCCATCTATTGACTCATGTATGTTGAGGTGCGTAAAGAGAAGCGTTTGTTTTGCCTACGTGTGTTGTAGTGACTAACTTTGTACGATCGTATTGAAACAAAAACCTTCTTTTACACGAATAAGGAAATTTGACATGCGATTGTTGAAGTAAATCCAATACCCAAATCAGAAGCAATATGTAAATTTTAATCATCAGAATATATCACCATCTATGTGCCATCGTCCTTCAGAACGTGAGTGATTGGAATATATATATATATATATATATATATATATATATATATATATATATATATATATAAATGCAAGCACGAAATCAAAAGTCATCATGCCCGAAGGTTTGAGCGAACTGACCTTGTTCAGACTGTTGATCACGATAGATGACACGTTCTCTCTCAGAATCGCGTCTCATGTAAACTTTTCCAAATTTGTTATAAAATTTCCACAATACATACATACATATATATATATATATATATATATATATATATATATATATATATATATATATATATATATATATATATATCATATATATGTAAGTATGTGTGTGTATAGGTATTTATATACGTATTTATATATATATATATATATATATATATATATATATATATATATATATATATGTGTGTGTGTGTGTGTGTGTGTATATTTCTGGCAGCATATTTTCATTTGAAACATGTTTCATTGAATAATTTAAACATGTCTCGATTTTTCATTGAATAATGTTCTTTCGATTTAATCGTTTCAAAATATGTGTGCGCATAAACTTATATATACTTTTACAGGATGCGATGGATAATGTTTTTTAAACTACGCAAAAATAAAAATGACATTGGCATCTCATTTACCAGATATATTTACCAAAATTACACAAAAATACCTTGAAATACTAAAAAGTAAATTAATTCAAGACAATCACAATTGCCTTCAACCTCGCCCTCTAGACAACTTCGGGATCTCCTGCAAATCATCTGAACTTTCTACTTGTTTAAGTTGATGAATGCTGCCATAATCCTTGCCTTCAGTTAATCTTCGGTGTGACAAGGAGTTGTGTTTTTCTCTAGCTTATCTGCGCCCCAGATCTAATAATGAAACGGGTTACACAGTGGAAATTTAGGTGGCCAGATGTAAGGAGTGATGCAGGACCCAGGACAGCATTACGTCGTCAAGGTACTTGATGTAGAACCCCGTATTGAGTCTGAGTCTCTGTGGGAAGGTGAATGATGGCATAACATTGCCATCACTAATGATCACTTAAAAAAATATGATGTTGTGTATATATATATATATATATAACATTCAACTCTTTCCGAATCCTCTGCACTCTCCTCGGGTTGGTATATGAGCTGACAAATCTAATACATACATAATTTTGGATAAAGCCGATTACCATAAAAATTACAAAACATTATCGACGACCGAACTAAATTCACCAAAATGAATAGAAACTCCACGGATACCCTAAAAAGGTCCATCAACAAACTAATAAGAGCTCACTCACACGGCGGAAGTTGCTTCCATGTATATCCAAAAAATCACTGGAGACTACCAACCTTGAC
>CAHIKZ030000901.1:1085000-1105000 GCA_903632075.3 Acanthosepion pharaonis | reverse complement strand
TCAAAACATCCCCCCTAGCAACCGCCCCAGGGGATTTGTCAGTCTGAAAAAAAAAAAAACGCACAATGACAGAAATCCCACTAATTAAGAAATAAAGGAAAATGACAGAAAGTTTTCAACAGTATCAGCACCTTTAAAAATAAAAGAGAAAAGCTTTAGTGAGTGCAGACAAACATGACATGTAACACAAGCACTCACCAGCAGGCAAGTCAGGTTTAAGATTCCAATTTCTCCACAGAGAATTGTCCTAGAAGACAATAGCATAATGTATTAAAGCCTTGGTTCCTGGATTTGGTGATACATTAAATCTGAGTTCCATTATGTGTGTGTACTTAAACTCAGTGGAAACTGCCATAAATTGTTGAACCCTGTCTGCAACCTAAGTGTGCGTAATTTGTATGTCCCAGTATTAAATATGTGTAATTTGTACTTCCCAGTATTAAATATGTGTAATTTGTACTTCCCAGTATTAAATATGTGTAATGTATACTTCCCAGTATTAAATATGTGTAATTTGTACTTCCCAGTATTAAATATGTGTAATGTATACTTCCCAGTATTGAATATGTGTAATTTGTACTTCCCAGTATTAAATATATGTAATTTGTACGTCCCAGTATTAAATATGTGAAATTTTTACGTCCCAATGTAAAATATGCTAGGCTAGGACAGAGGTCGACAACCTTTTGCTACCTATGCGGCGATTTACGATTTAAAATGTATTTCTGGTAATCATACTTATTATAAAACCCATGTTGTGTGTGTGTGTCTGTACGTTTATACATTGGATCGGATTTCCTACATTTTTCAACCGATTTCAACAAAACTTCACAGGACTTGCGGTGGTTCTGACAGCGCCAAAAATTGGAAAAACACAATTGTTTTTGCACGAAATCAATTTGAAAACACGATTAAGAGGCATCGCGAGAATGAAAGGGGGACAACTCATATCAAGTTATACTTATTATAAAACCCAGGTTGTGTGTTGTGTGTGTGTGTGTGTGTGTATTCGTTTATATATGGGATCGGATTTCCTACATTTTTCAACCGATTTCAACAAAAGTTCACGTTTTTTTGGCAGGTCGTGTTTCTTATTGTCTTGCACACTTTTTTTCTTTATTTTTACATTCAGAATGCTTTAAAATTCCATTTACAAGACAATTGATTATAATAAAATTCTATTCAATCGGTGGACTCATAACGATTGAAAACAATGTTTTTGTTTGAGTTTGGGTTTGACCAATTCGTAAAAAAAAAAAAAATAAAAATAATTAAGACATGCGTTTTCAGTCTTTTTGATGGTCGATACTTGATCTATCTCTTACTGTTACATCCCCGGGCAACGCCGGGCTCTACTGCTAGTTTTTACTATAGCAATGTATTTTTATACTTTAGTGCTGTATTGGTTGTCATTTTCATATAAAAATTATTATTATTGGTAATTTTTTTTATAAATATTTTTTATTTTTCTTATAAATATATTTCTGGTATATTTACCATAACGTTTATTTTTTTAACTTCCTTAGTGAACGATCAAAGAAAACTCAAAACAGTTTTCCCATAGCTTGGACCCTAATAGGTACTACCACCTCTGATTAGGGCGAACCTGGGAACAACAGCAATTAAAACATGGTTCCACGCTCTTCAAACCCGCCAATCTCTCGATCAGAGACTTTACTGCCGGGTGTAGTTGATCGTCATCCACGGAACTCTGAGTAGTACTAAAAATAAGAACTAGACGAGATATCCCTGTTCATGAACAATAGAACGAGAAAATAAATTCTGAATTTCCTGTAGGTTTTAGGTCGACATAACACCTGTTGAAGCCCGGAGCTCACTACTGTCGAAACCTTGTGATAACAACAAAAAATGATGATAACAGTAGTCCGCAGGTAAATAGTTAAATGATTA
Source organism: Acanthosepion pharaonis (assembly GCA_903632075.3). Lineage (NCBI taxonomy): Eukaryota > Metazoa > Mollusca > Cephalopoda > Sepiida > Sepiidae > Acanthosepion > Acanthosepion pharaonis. Next base: position 1,103,089 of record CAHIKZ030000901.1, on the reverse strand, counting down.
TAACTCCTCATCCCCGAAATTCAGACAGGTGTGACTGGAATTCTTTAAAAAAAAATAAACAGAAATCTATCATAAAACTGCCAAGCGACAATTATGCAACATTTTAAATCAGTTTTAGGCTGAATACCTGCACATAAATATCTCCATTCTGAAGTAAATATGTATTGGAAAGGTCGTCTCACAAACATGATGTTCTTCAAAAATGAATTTGTTCATTTCGTACGAATTTCGAACCTTGTTCTATTCGACAAGTTTTCAGCAGCACCCAGTCCGAAGGTGTGCTGGAAATTCTCATCAATGAAACCCTTCCAAAATCGCCCCACCTAATGTTTGAATATTTAAACAAAAAATTTTAAGCGTCTATGACTGAAAAAATTTCAGCGTTCCTTGCAAAAATTCTTTTCTGCTTTATACGTTCTTTTAATTTTTAAATTGACATATGAGGTGACTGTTATTAATTAGTAATTAACTCTTCTTTTTTTTTAAATTCTAATTAAATTTGTCTGATTCTTAACACTTTACATTGGCTTTGAGAGACAGCTTTTTTCTATACCAATGCACATTCGGATTTATTTGTCATATTATCCGACAACTATTAAAATCTTGCATATTTCAATTTCTGTGCATGCTTGATTTTGTCATCTCCAATTCGTAGCACGCAACCTGGGCTGTTTATCTTGTTGTCAGCCATACTTTCTGTTTCTTTTTACAATTGTTGCTTAGTCATTTCTTCCCACATTCATTTACTATATTTTCGAAGACTTCCTGCAGTTTTCATTGTCTGACATCAACACTGTTTCATCTGCATATTATAGTGATTTTTTCGTAGCTCAGAAGTGGCACAAGGCCGAAAGTATAGGGGCATCCAGTAATTATCGAACTCATTATTCAGTCATAATTGTTCTAGCGAGACAAGCTTGCTAACCATTACCCCACGCCGAGGTGTCCTAGTAATTTTCCAAGCGTAGCTCAGATGTGGCACAAGGCCGAAAGTAAGGGGCACCCAGTGAGGATCGAACTCACTGCGCAGTCGTAATTGTTCTAGCGAGACAAGCTTGCTAACCATTACACTACCTCGAGGTGCCCAAATCCTCTGCATATGATATGTTGCTAAAACTGTGTCCATAAATAACAAAAACTGGTATCAGATCTTGTTCTCTAGAATCGCTTCGCTATAAAGAGTAACTGGTCGGGTGGGCAAACAAAAATATAATATTATTATATATTATCGTTATTATAAATAGTTATAAATATATACATAGTAAGAAATATGATAACATTATATATTGTAATAGAAAATATATTTCATAATAGAACGCTATCACTGTCTATAGTAGAATATTCTCTCACGTGACTCTTCTTCCTATCCAGAATTCAATATCGAATCGTGACCATTTAATTATGTTGTCATCTCAATTTCTTTGCTGGATTTCTTTGCTTTTATTTCAGCAACCGTCCCTTCAATGCATATGTTTTTTTACAATTCTCTTTTTTTGCTTGATATGACAAGACAAGTTGTCATATAGGAAGAAAATGAGTAACTGCCGACACCGAGGTTCGAGCGTGACACTCTGGACATGAATATATATTTTCCGTCATGTGTATAAATCGCGGTGTCAGGCTACAGCCTGCAGTGATTATTGAGTGACTATTGAGTGCAACTATCCAGTCGAATTAGTGTGAATTATTGTGCTGATGATTTGGGTTTTGATTTAGGATTTACCGGAAGTTAAGATGAGCCGCGCTTCTAAGAAGGTTTTCACTGAAATGATTAATTATCTTTGGTTGAATTTTACTTCTTTGTTTTTGTTAAGTCTTATTTGCGGTTGTAATTAAATACTGTTTTATTTTAACACTGAAGTCTTGAGTTATATTTATTTATTAACAGTCACCGTACGTCAAAAAACAACTTTATCACAGGGAGGATTATGGTCAGAACAGTTGAGTCCGGAAGGATTTGTGTCCTAATGTGATCTGTTAGACGATTGCTGGTCATTAATCGCAATGTGTCCTGGAAACTTTCCACTTTCTTAAGAAACTTTATAATCCAGTACAGGGAGGCTATAAATAGTTAAAAGTAATTCTATTTAAGATTATTCTTAAAATTAAACGGTAAAAACACTGTAATGTTGAACATTTTGAAAGTGGATGAAGTTAACAAATAGAAAGATATATACAAGTATACAGAAAGTAGGAAGGGGAATTGAGCTAACAATACTAAAATGATTTTAAAATCGTCTTATCTGAGATATGTGCGCTGAGACTGAATATCTAAATTTGACCTATCATGAAAAAAGCAAAAAGAAACAAAAAATATAACACAAGCTTAAAACAATAAACGCTTGTAACATAAAAATCTCTTCTGCGTCCATTTTGTTTTTTTTAGAAAAGTAAACAAAAGCAAAAACTGAATGCAGTTGAAACAAAAACAATAACGGCAAAAAAAAAAAATTAAAAAAATCCAGTAAAATGTCGAAGAATAAACTGTAGGATAAGAATGACGCAACAAATTTAGAAATGCTTGAACACTCAACAGCAATTTAGAAGCTTACGCCTGACACGCAACAGTAAGAAAGGAAATTGCCGTAAAATGTTAACTACGATTATGACTGCTACATATTGTGGACATAACGCCATTCAGACGACACGTCTATTTCTTGTCTCTCAAGTGCTCTCATCTTTCTTTCTCCTCTTCTTCATGATTTCCCCATGTAAATGTTTTGCCTTTTTATCCTTTCTTACCGTCTTTCCTTCTCTTTCTCTCGCTTTGCTTCCTTTACTTTATTGGAATCATCTTTTCATGATTAAGGTTTTTACTTAGCCCTTAGCTCTTACTTGTTTTTCATCTTTTTTTTTAACGCATATCTGTATCTTTCTGTCATTTTCCCGTTTCTCTTTACGTCTTTCTGAATTTCTCCTTTTATTTCTCGTCTCCTTTTAGCAATTTTTTTTTACCTTTGCGTCTTTCCGAGATAGCTACAATCTTATTGTTTTAATCTGTCAAATTGTCAGCTATATTATACTTTCTTGCATTCTGTTTATTCCCACCCTTTATATCTCCCTACGTCTTTCCCATTGACTTCTCTTACACCATTCTTTTCCTTCACTGAATCACGGCTTCAATTAATCGCTTTCCCTTTCATTCTTAATCTTTGTTATCTTTACCGTTGCTCACATTTTAGAAGACATTACGACAAAACAAAGCATTTCAACGTTCTCTCAAACATAAATGTTTACTAGTATTATTTATTAAAGGTTTTCACATTTTTCTTACCCTTGACACAGCCATCTTATTTACTCACATCTGTTAGACATACACATGACAAATACATTTACATCCAAATGTATCTATAAATACATGTAGTGAGAAAAGGATAAATTCACTCGTGTACCTAAGTACTTATTATGTGTGTGGTATATACATATACGAACATGAGAATTCGTTTATGTTCTTTATTGAATAGTGTATATCTGCAAAAATGTTTAAATTTGAATTTAGTTTTTATTTATAGTTACGGTTTGGTTCTTAAGTTTTTCATAGATAGTTAAAGATTTTAATAGATGTTCATTTTGATTTAAAGTTGTGATTTAGATTTTACGAAAAAGAAAGTTTTAAGAACACTGGACACGAAAACGTTAAAATATACTTAAAATCAGAAATAGTGAGTTGACATTTTAGAATATAAAATGAGAAAAGAAGGCTTGGAGAATTTGACACACTGTGGATATATTGAATGCAAAAGAGACAGAGGTAAAACAGTGAATAACCTACCTAACATACTTGTGTAAATAAATGAGGGAACAGTAAATGGAAACAATGATTACTATGAGGTAAGATAGGCATACCGTAATTCCCCATGTATAATACGCCTTCATCCATAATACGCACCACTAAAATTCTGCTGAAAGTGTGGAAAAATGCTTCTACTCAAGCATAATACGTACCCCTTGTTTGGTAATTGTTATGGTCCAAGTTCCTTGTACCACGGTGATGGTCCAAGGTTAGAACCAATGAAAGAATATCACGAACACAGGTATGGAATACAAAGATATATTACAACAGAAATATAATACAAAGAAGTAGAAGTATGAGGAATGACTATCAGATTTGGTTAGAGTGAACTATGTTGTCTCGACAAGTATCACTATTCCAATGTCCTTACAATATGCTCTCAATTATCTCTCCTCGTCTTACAGCATCCTGATACCTCTTGAGAGGCGCAGTATTTATAATGGCAGGAATAGTCCATTATTATTATGGGTAAGTTCCCATAATAGTAATCAAAACCTATAAATTGTACCTCTCCAATTTCATTACGGACAGCGTTTTCTACTTTTATTCAAGTTGTAATTTCCGATGATCTCATTTGTGAAAGGAAACGGAAATACCTAGATTTCTGCCTACTGCGCAGACTCATTGATCGGTTTTTGTTCTATAAAATGTGTAATCTACCAGATCTGTATGTAGTTCTAGTTAGTTATACATAACTCGAGTTTGCTTAATAGTTCAAGTTAAATGTACATAAATCGAGTTGTGCTTAAAAGCAGACAGAATAAGACTTGGTCTGAGAAATATTTAACAAAGGATAAAATGAATAAAGGAACAAAGAAACCAATTTAATAATATTTATTTTTCTTGATTATGAGGCAATTTCTGTGCAATTGAGGTGAGTAGTCATTTCACAATAGAAATTGACCGATGAGACGGCAATTTTGGGGATAATTTTTCTACCTGTGCATAATACGTGCCCCTAATTTTGAGTATTATTTTTTAGAAAAAAATGCGGATCATATATGTGGAATTACGGTATTTATACTGCGAGATCGTTCAAATAATAATCGACAATAACATTAAAAGAACAATTCAAGAAAACAGAAAAAAGTATAATCATTTTATCTAATGGAAATAGAAATTAGATAGTATACCGCCCTTTACTTCATGAAGCCATATCCTAAATACGGGTGTAAAAGCATAATTATCCATCTCGCAAAATGTTTAAAGTCTAAAAAATACCAAAACTAATTGAGTTTCTTTTTCCCAGGTTTTCAGATAAGACGGTTAGCCATTTTGACAACATTTGTCGTAAGAATCTTTGAAAAAAAAAAACCCTCTCAGTTATTCAGCTAAAAAGAGAACTGGTTAAAATCGTTTTGTGTCACACCCACCGTCTTCCTAAATGAGCAATGGTGAGAGGAAAAAATCATTCAGGCCTACAGTAATAGTACCAACATTCATACTCTGGTTTCCATCTTCAATGTCCATTCAAGAACTATCGGGAGAATGGTGAATAAATTTTAAAAGGTGGGAACAGGTGAGAGAAAAACTGGATCATGAATTCTCGACAAGAAGAGCGGTCATTATTTCAACTTAGATCAAAAGAGATCAATTAGAAAAAGATCTAAATCAATTCATAAGCTCTTTGGGACGCGAGAGAGGAATTTAAGCAATGACAGTCCAAAGAACAGTGAAAAAAGACATGGAAATTAAATCATACGAGAAACCTGTAAGGAGCTTTGTTATTCCATGACAGAAAGTTAGAAGGTTAGAGAGCCACAGATCATCTTGAATAAGTTGGAAAATTATCCTGGAATTATAAACTATGAAATCTCCAGAAATATTCTTAAATGCCTATAGTTGATAACAGAAGCCATTGGTTTATACCAATGGCTTTCCATACTTAATACTTCTTGTTTTCACTCACGTGTGGTCATGTGTAACGTCAAGAGCTGCGACGCGATTTTCGCTTCTGCCTCTCGTATATACGAGTTTGTCGTTGCTTGGAAATCTTTTATGCGGCAAAAACAGACTATCATTATTGTTTTGTCCGTGTATTGTTTAATATATTGAAATGTAATTGTCATCTTTGATAATGGCTTATGAAGGCCGAAAGCTTATATAGGATTAAAAAACATGTATCAATATGTTGTTTTTCTTTCATCTTTCAATGATAATGTTATTAAGCTTATCAGACAATATGAAAGGAATTTACTTAAAATAAATAGACAAAACTTCTCTATATTACTTAATGAAACATGCATCAATATATATATATATATATATATATATATATATATATATATATATATATATATGACGCTTATTTCAATCCTTCATCAGCTTCCGATTCTTAGCTATGATTAATTAAAGATGAACATGTCATTTTCGTGTATGATCGATTTCATCACAATTCTTCTGGTAAACGTAGGGAGTAATTATACATTCTTATTGCTCAAAGTAGAGTCCCATATAAATTATATTAAATTTGTATAACATATATAATACATGTTATAAAACCTTGGAGAAGTCCAGTAATATATTTTTAATCATTTCTAAGCTACAACGGTTCAAACATAAAATAACAAGTGAATATTTTTGCTGTTACTCGATTTGGAATTTTTTTCTGTTACCTCCGGTATAGGTAATTCTAGTCAAATGGTTAGTGCTAGCTATAAATTTCAGCTGTTCATTTCGAAAACTGACCAATCCTGTTGCATGACTTAAATTTAAAAGAAAAATAATCAACTAAAAGTAAAATTAAATCTTCTTCAGAGAATGTTGATTAATTTTGGGATTTAATAAAGAACGAAAAATGAGTGGGCAAATAGGGAAAAATATTTTATTTGAAAAAAGCAAAACAAAAGAATGAAAAGTTTTTTTTCTGTTTTAAGTAATAAACCAGCGAACACAAAATATATTTTATAATTATGATGTAAATAATACTTTTGAAAAATTCAGTTCGATTTCTTTCATTTATTATAAACTACCGAAAATATTAGCATTCGTTTTTTTACTTCATATTAAAATCACTGTTCTCTCCTTTATATATATATATATATATATATATATATATATATATATGTATGTGTGTGTGTGTGTGTGTGTGTGTGTGTGTGTGTGTGTGTGTGTGTGTGCAAATCCTAATGAACCAGGTACTACCTACCTGGGTTTCACCACATTCATCACCTAAAGAGCCCATGTGGTGAAACCTAGGCAGGAAGTACCTGGTTCGTTAGGAGTTATTTATTTTCCTTTTGCTCTACTTACTGCATTTCGCATTTCATTTTAACTTATTACTCAATGGTTTTTTTCTTTATACCAGAATTTTAAGGTACTGGACGATTTCTTTCGCCTTTTTCAGGGGTTTCTGGTATTTTCTTTTTTTTTTCCATTTTTCCTCGAATGCCAATTTATTTGAAAATTGTGCTATCTAGGTTTTTTCAACCCGCCGAGTTTAAATAGATTTACATTATATATATATATATATATATATATATATATATATATATATATATATATATATATATATATATATATATGTTGATAATGGAGTTCTTTAGTAAAAATTTTATTTTTAAAAAAATAATCCAGTTCTTTTAGTATTTTTTTTTTTTAATAAAACAGTGCTCCATTTTTAAAAAGAATTCATATTTTTTTTAAAATAATTTATATATTTAAAATATTATATATATATATATATATATATATATATATATATATATATATATATATATATATATATATATATATATATATAATGAATAATACGCTTTATGTCTTGTGGTATATCGATAATAAGAGACGGACAAGTAGGTTTGATTAAGTTTTTAAATAATTTCTCATATGATCATACAATTTGTTTTCGATTTCAGTAGATAAATTATATAAAAACAGTCCAAATGTTATATTATTTTCCGAGCTTTTTCTGTTATATATTTAGCCATTTTCAAAGATGATATATTTTAACTGTTAGCTGTTGACATTCAATATACATAATTTTATAATATAACAAAAAATATTCAAAAACATTTCTGTTATATTATATACATACATATATATATATATATATATATATATATATATATATATATATATATATATATATATATAATATAATTTTATATAATCGAAAAGGAGATATTAATGAGATTTTAGAGATGAATTATGCAGACAATTATTTTCGTTTTAGACAGGGGATGTGTGTAAAACATTTTAATGTAAATTGTTAATCTAGGAATGGGTCTAAATATTTATATTTCACGTGTACTTTGATAATAAAAAATAGAATTCTCCAGGGCAATGTTATAAAATATGCTTAGTCGTGTTCAGACAAAGGGAAGTTAGAATGAATAACAGCTTATTTTGATTGTGAAAGAAAGAAAAAAAACCTAAATAAAGTTCGAAATTCTTTTATTTAAGCATGACAAATATACTTGTTACTGCGTCACAAAAACGTAAGACCACTTTTATATTCATGGCCACTTCCGAGTCAATAAGGAATGTAATCAAATGCGGATAACTGGGTGTGCGTTAAAATGACCTCAACGTATACAGCGTTATTTTAATATGCATGTAATTTGTAACGATCAGTAAAGGAATTAAGATATGACAATATTACTTAAAAATACGAAACATTATCTCATTTTTCCTGGTGCAAATAAAGCAGGAATAAATCTGCCGCATTAAATCAATCCTTAACGATAAATTGGTTTGATGAATACATTTACTATTTGATTAAATTACAATATGTGAATAAATACTGAAAAAAATAATAATTGGAAATTTTTTTCAAATTAAACTCAATATCTTTCATTTGCATAAATAAACATTACTTATATATATATATATATATATATATATATATATATATATATATATATATATATATATATATATATATATATATATATTACATAGAATAAATCCTAATTTACCTCATCTGAATAGGAATTTCAACCAACAAGAAGACCTTTCTTGGCATAATATTAATACGTGTCTTCTTGTTGGTGGAAATAGCTCTTCGAATGAGGTATAAATTTGGATTTCTTTTCTATGCAATTTATATAGTCTGTTATGATAAATATATTGGACTCTTTTTGTCGATCAATTTTAATAATTTATATTATTAGGATTCACCTAAATTTTATACCAACGGATTATTATATATATATATATATATATATATATATATATATATATATATATATATGAGGTGGGAGTTCACAAACAGACCAATACGAGTGTATGTGCGCGTCTGCATGCATGTATCTGTGTGTGAGGAAGTTTAAGTTTGTATGACGCCGCAGGCAATAGATCTGAAAAGCGTCAAGAACAACTCTACCCGCTCCTTGTTGAAATGAACCTCGCTACATATAAAAAGTCACGGTCCCGACTCCGAAATAGAATTAAAATTGCGTATGTATGTATGATGCTAGGCACATGGATGTGTGTGCTTGTGTGTGTTAGTATGTAAATTGCGTATTTGGGCATTAATCCCTATTTTATAAAGTTTGATAAAAGTAAATTCATTAAATGTACTGTGATAAGGTTTCTATTAAATTTTGCTTGCATTCATACAAATGTTTTTTTTTTTTCTGGACATAAAATGTTTTAAAAACAGTTCTATGTATCGTATATTTTTTTATAATATTTAAATGAAAATGTACATTTATGTATATATTTATCTATAGTGATAGTAATTTATTTTATTTTCTTAACACGGTCAGTACATGTGGCCGTGTTCATAGTTGATATTACCATGCGTTGTTTTTTTTTTTTATTATTGCTTCGATTATTATTAGCCGTTTTTTTTTTTACGTGTCGATGAGCATAATACCGTCGTATTTTCCATAGCAATTCTATGGATAAAGATTGGTAAGCCTCCGTGTGTTTTTTCATACACACACACAAATGTATGTATATATATTTATATATTTTGCATATGTATGTGTATATTTACCACTAATATTATCTATCTATCTATCTATCTATCTATATATATATATATATATATATATATATATATATATATATATATATATATATATGTATATACACACACACACACATATATGTATGTATATATATATATATATGTATGTATATATATATATATATATATATAGATACACCTAGTGAGCCAGACAAACCTACCTAGGTTTCACCTAAACGGATCGTCAGGGAAAACTTGGCTTGGTTTGCTCTACGATTGTATTGAGCTCTTTTGTTAGTTAGTTGTTACTCGTATCAGGGTTTTTCTTTGGGCTTCAGACCTGCATCTGTGCGATTTTTGTCGGCAGAAGTTTATGTTTGTAGCTCTTTCTTTTTTAAAACCTTTTTTTTTCCTCGAAATTGATTTGATTAACAAATCAAAAATTCGAGGTTTTTTTTCGAAAACGAGTCTAGTTATTTATATATATATATATATATATATATATATATATATATATATATATATATATATATATTTTTTTTGTTTGTATATAGGTGCATGTATGTTTTGCGTCTGTGTGTCTCTGTGTATTTTTTGCAATATATTCTAATTTTGCATATTTGACTGAAGATCACGGAAGTATTTATATTGAAAATGTGTTTGCTTTTAATTATTCAATCTTGAATATGCCAGGAAATAAGATAAATGAGTAGAAAAAATATCAATAAGATTAATTTCGGGGTCTGCACTGGCTTTACATGGAATCATTCCTTTACCGAAGCGTTTTAACCACTGTTGGACTTCATCAAGTCAAATGTAATCATTATATTATTTAAAAACGCATGAAAGTATATTTTATGATAAGATCCTACTTTCAGTTGCATTGATAATATTCACCAGTGAACAAAACGCGTCGGTAAGTGTATATATATATATATATATATATATATATATATATATATATATATATACAGTGTAACCCGGATATAAGAGAGTTGTCGGGACCGGAGAAGAAGTCGTCTCTTATATCCGAGTTTATCTTATATCCGGGTTTATCTTATATCCGGATTTATCTTATATCCGGGTTTGGTCTATTTTGTTTACATTAACACAGGCTCTAATTTGGGACCAGAGAAAATCTCTCTTATATCCGGGTCTCATATATCCAGGTTACACTGTATATATATATATATATATATATATATATATATATATATATATATATATATACAATTGCACATACACAACTTTCATTTTGATCAGTACTGATATGGTAGATCACTTTGGAATATCAGGTATCGTAAACATTTGTATGCAGGTGGTGGAATGGATAACTGGTCGAATGAAATGATTTCGAATTTCAGTCTAGTCAGATAATGTTATATATATATATAGGCACAAACACACATACACTTTGTTCATTTTGGTCAGTACTGATATGGTAGATCTGTGGGGAAAATTGTGAAAATGGCTTACCTCGGAAACGCGTGCGAATCTGTGCAGTGTGCAAACTCCGGTTCTCCCAACGGTAAAAGGAACCAAAATGGCGACGCCCATATTTTATGCCGGACGGTCTCGGTTAGTTAACGCGAAATCTCGTTGTCTCGTCATTTGCATGCAAATCGTGGTCGGTCCTTGGCTGTATAAAGCAGGCTCGTTTTGCTGTTTCTGATTAGAGAGCTTGCGGCTCGTGAGAAGGTTGGTCGTACGACACCGGGGTTTTTTTGTCAACCCCCTCCTCACGGTTTCTTTGTTCCTACCTGCTCTCAGTTGTTGCGTTACCTCCCACAAGATCACTTTGGAATATCAGGTATCGTAAACTTGTATATGCAGGTGGTGAAATGGATAACTGGTCAATGAAAAATCGGGGAGTCGATTTCGAATTCCAGTCTAGTCAGATATATTCACTTACGCGCGAATACCCTTAAGTAAGTTATGCATCCATCTCTTCTCCGATGGGTAAATCGCCTGATAGACTAGATTCTATCGCCTTCGTTGACAACCCTTCTAAAAGAAGGAGAGCTCTAAATCCAAACCAAATTGTAGTGTACTTGCAAAGTATGATGAACTTCTCACGGCCGTAAAAAGAGCAGCATGCAACTAGGAGTCGGAAAAAAATATACATAAATATATATGTATGTATATAGTCATTGACTCTGTTATCAAGCTCTGTAAAACTGTTCTACACATGACGTCATTTATAATATGAACATATTTCAATGGCGCCGTCTATAATATACAATTTTATTTAAATTTTAAAATGCCAGGATGTTGCAAACATCAGCTGTGTACAATGCTATCAATAATTATTTCTTATGATTCCAGAAAACAGAAACAGGTAGATTTGTTCGTTGGCTGAACCGTTTGCTAAGGCCTATCAAACCTTTGCAGGTTAAATATGTTTAAATATTAAGAATAGTTTTTTTGGAAGACAATAATGTTTTAGTGATACGAGGCTTAATAATTAGCCCCTAGATGGTAGGAAGAAGATGTGGATTCATATCTTTACCAAGGGTATTTGCGCCTAACGAACTCCACGGGAATTGGAACTCGGTTCGCAGACATTAAAGCCACTAAGACACAAGCGGTTAAACGGTGTGAAAGAATTAGAAACAAAAACATTAATAATGAGCGGGAAGAGAAAAGAGTAACCAGGAAGACAGTAGATAGCGATTGACATTGCATTTAAATTTGTGCAGATTAAAGTTAACTGGAAAGCAAGGAGCCGGAAGGGAGTTCCACTAGCGAGAAGTGCGAGAAGACAAACTTAGCATAGAACTTACAGCTACATCTAGCCAGCTCAATTGTAAATGGATACGATCTCGACGCCAGTTTAATACTGCGCTTAAATTTTAAAAAAAAACTCAAGGTACCATAGCAAAGAGCGATATTTATTTGTAAAAATATAAAATCTAGTACAAGGCCAAAATGGGGAATGGCGAAACGGACGGTTTTCTACTGTTTTAAAGTTAAACTTAGCTAGCCAAAAACACTGACCCAAACATGCAACAATATTGCTAACATGCCAAAAACATAGCATTCTTACTTACCATTCTTACTTCATCCACCATAATGACTCAGAAAGCTCTATAAAAGTCCTAACTAGTCCCCATATGAACAATTCAATAACGAATAGTTCATCCGAACACCTACCGTGAAAGTATTTATAGAAAAAACGCAGAAAAGCAATCTTACGCCGGTGGGAATGTGACTGAAGCCGAGCTGCCAAATCACGAACAATAATATTGCTGATTCTTCTTTTGATTTTATCAATGACCCCATGGTAAATTGCAGGGGCACCGGACCATATCTGGCAGCAATATGCTAAGCATGAACGAATTATAGATATGTAAGACAGAATAACAAAAAAAATCATTACAATTATATCTTTTAGCGTTACTTTTCATTATCAACACTTAACAGTTCCGGGTGAACTGAATACATATAAATATAACTATGTATGTGACGTAAATGTTCGTATGGCGGATTTGCATACACATATTTTCGAAAACCTGAAAACAACACAGAAGCAACTGTGAATGCTATACAAAGACATTCCATCAACTCACCGTGAACGGTGTTTTCAACTTCAATCTAAGCTTTATTATATCTACTTGCCTGTAACCAATCGGAGATATCAACCTCCGCTCATACAATGTGAAACGCTTCGTATGCGTTGGTAAGGAAATGGACACCTGAGTCAAATTTTCAGAAAGGAAACCTGACAGGCTCGTTGCCTCATTTCCACTCATTAATAAGAGAATCCATTTTGAAAAAGAGCCAGACATTATTAAGCCGGGATCATTGTGTGAAGATTAGGAAACCGTGTCACTGTTTTGTTGTACCGGCCCGCGTTAAATACAACGTGTCTCATCATGATACACCAGCGACGTGATTGGCTCTGAAACGAGTTGTTAGTGAATTTACTCGAAAATGTGTCATTCGAGGTCTTCACACAATAGTTAGAAAATATTTAGTTTTATTTATTTGTTTCATATTATTTTAATTTATTTTCAAATTGTTAACAGTAGGTTTCTACTTAATCCACACTATGCCTCAATACAGAGTGCATCGACACAGCACTTACTACTGAACAATGAACAACTTACATGTCTTAAAACGTAATAAGGGCAAATTTGTTCATCATGTGTAATTGTTTCAATATGCTTTGGCTATGTTTATCACGGTCAATATCAACGGATCACAGCAAAGTAAAAAAAAAAGAAAGATTTTGAACATGAGATGGAAGCCATTCATTTTGGAGTCTAGATATATTTATTCAGGTGTAATTACAAATAAAACTAAACATAATATTTTTAAATGATATATTTTTTAACGAAACGAAATGTTTCCTTATTTGGCTGTAAGTGTTGATTTTTCCACAAATTATTTCTTTATATATAAGCATGTTTGCATCTGTGAACCTAATTTTGTAAATAATATTCCGTTAATAATATTCCTGATTCGTCTTTGAATTTTTATCAAGAATCTTTTTTTATATTTAGAGATTCTTTATAAAATACAAAGACGAATCAGCAACATTATTAGTCCTGAACTCGACTTCAGTCACTTCATAAATTTGCAGTCTTTTCTATAAATATTTCGCGGTAACTGTTCAGTTGAGCTCTTTGCTATTTTACCTAGACTATATGAATTCAAGTGCAGCACTAGATTAGCAACAAATACCCATCCGTTTACAGCTGAATTGACTAAATGTAACCATAAGTTCTATGCTAAGAGTTATTTATCACTTACTGAACTCAATTCCACATTTTTGATGTTGATCTTCAAAAATTCAAATACAATGTCACTTGTTATTAGTGGCTTCACTGTCTTACACAGGATGGATTCGATTAAAAAAAGATAAGATTTACAGATAACAAGATTAATTTCTTACGATCAACATAAAATTTTGATTGTTACTAAAATACACCGGTTTATTTATTTATTGAAAAGAATTTTCACGGTTTTGTAATATTAATAAAAAATATCAGTAGGATAATTATGCAAAGGAAAATGAAAATAAAAATTCACTTGTAATTGGAACAGAGAAAAAGACTGTGGGATTTTCTTGGACATTTTTCTGCTGGAAACTGAGTAAAGAAACGGTCTGTTAATTTTAGCGCCTCCAAAACGGTGTGTAGTTCTCTAAATATTTTCATAGAAATTGATCAGATGATCTTTCATCTTTGCCACATCATATTCACGAATTTAAACGTAGTACTAGATTGCCAGCTAGGTCTCAATTTCACTGTTGAAACTGTTAGGTCTAAGCGTAAGTTCCATGCTAATAGCTTATGCCACACGCGTAGATCTGTCTTCCAGCTTCTTTCTTTCCTGTCAACTAAGATCGTCAAAAATGTAAATGCATAGCTCCTTGAACCACATTATTTTATTGTCCTAAAGCGATTTCTTTCACACTCTGTAACCCCTGGAATCTTAGTCGCTTTTATCAACTTGGGTTGGGTGAAGTGATTAAAAACGACACAATGAAAGAAGGTTTTACGAATGTGGTATTTCCGTGATATACTGAAGGCAAAGACAGAAAAGACAAAAAAACGATTACAAAAGAAATTGCGTATTAGCCAACTACAAAACGAGTTTCTATAAATGGATGACAAAACATATACCGGAAGTGATAGAAGAAGACAAACATAAGTTGAAGCTATGAAAGATGTGGAGAAAAAATGACCACGCAAATCCTAAAAAGAATCAACACATAACGTTTTAAAATATGACAATAACTAATCAGAAATATCTGCACGTTACATATATTTAGTAAGATACCTATTTGCACATATATACGCAAGAATTCACGTATGTTTGTGTATGTGTATGTTTACATACATACACACACACATATATATATATATATATATATATATATATATATATATATATATATATATAAACAAAAGGGAAATTTAGCTGACGTGTTTCGTGCTGAGGGACTTTATGAACATTTACCTTGATGAAGATTTTCTGATCACGAAACGCGTCGTTTAACATAAGTTTTCCATTTGTGTTTATTCACATTATCCTGTTACACATATGCACTGACATATATATATATATATATATATATATATATATATATATATATATATATATAATTATTTTTTTAAAAAAAATTATAACATAAGTATGTTATAAAATCACTACAAAATAGCCATTTTGTTTCAACACTCTCTGTGTCTTATCAAGTGATGATGTTGAAAATAAAATAACCTTATATATATATATAAATGAAGAGAAAAGAACAAATTTAGGAACCACAGGTTTCTGGTATTTACTTTTTCAAAAGGTGCTCAATACAAACGTAAACCACAATATTTTAAGGATATTTTATTAATAAAATATATTTAAATAATATATATATATATATATATATATATATATATATATATATATATATATATATATATATGTTTGTGTGTGTGTCGATGAACAAACATAGTCCGAATAACGCTTTTAAATACATATTTTTTCTTTTACCCTTGATTTTGAAGCTCAACGTAAATTTGTAAAGGAAGGGAATGAAATTTCATTTATTCATCCGACAGATTTTCATTAATCAAACGTTATTTTTAGTTTATATATATATTTGAGTAGATTCCCAATTTATTTACTAAATAATATATTTATTTCCGTTGACCGGTCTGAATATTCGAGAAATCTTATTAGATGAAAAGATGTGTTCTCCCTCAAACTTTTTGCCTAATGAGATTTCTCGAATATTCAGGCAGATAGATGGAAATAAAAGAAGGTGAGATGGATAACCTGTTGTCTAAATTTTCCTCAAGGACACATGACACAGTGGATAAAGGCGTTGGTTAGATCCAGTGACAGACCCAAAGAGTGTGAGTTCAATACCCGGTTAAGGCAGTGGAGAACTTTCAGAGGGAAAATTAGCAGGAGATAACTGATAACTGACATCCATCAAACATGGCACGTGGAACTAGAACAGTCTACCCCAGTGATCGAAATAAAGAGTTCAGTTCGAAATTCCAACCACCTGAAGAAGGTCGGAGCGTACAACGGCCCAAACGTTGCGACAAATATGGCGACAAAGATGGAGACAATAGTCCGGGTAAGGTAAATACTGAACTCTAGATACATACATAAAAGAATAATTGTATCTCAGTTAAAAATAAAATAAAATTCATTGATAGTGGCTAAAAGTATAGCGGAAAACTCTTGGAAACCATTCGAACAATTTTTATAAAATTTATGACCTGAAAAGGAAAATAAATACGAACACATGAGAAATTATATTAAAAAAAAAACTCAACCACCATATCTTGTCAGTCATTTCCAACGAAACTTGCATAAGAGGGATTATATATATATATATATATAATATGTATTTCACCAATTGCTTTCAAACCTCTTCTAAATCTTATCGAGATTATTTATAGTTATTATTATTATAAACACGGTTTATTTTTTCCCCATTTTTTAGTGGTAAGAAATAGATGTAAATAGCATAATGGCTCTATTTTTTTTTTTTACCTTTATGTAGTTACTTCTCAGACGTCATTAATTATAAGGTACTCACTTAAACGAATAAGGTACTCAGTTTTCAGAGACGTCTTTAATTTGTCACACAAAATTTGGAAAAACGGCCTGTTTGTTTCATCCTATAAAAACAGTTCCGAAACAGGTCGTTTCGCCACCTGAGTTTGACTGTCTTCTGATTGTGCAAATCTTTAAATGCTTCCACCTGAACTTCAGAATTTAGCAGTTAGTAATGGATTGAGGTGACAACGGCAACAGAAGGAAGCCGTGTGAATTTTCGTAGACTTAACATAAGGAGAAGAAAAATTCTACTGAGGAAAAGAGTTTCAATATTAATGAAAACGAACGTAGAGTTTTATATTTATGAGTGCTCGAAAAATAAAGGGCCGTGTGGTTAGAACCTTCGTTTTCTGACCATGAGTTCCCGGTACGAATCACACTAGAGTCGCTTTTTAATGAAGCTAACTTGTTGATGCTATCGGCCTATAGAGGCGATTCTAGCGTGAGGCACCTTTAGAAAGTAACTGAAACCCATACTACAGGTTGGACCCAGCCTTGTGTGTGAAACTGGGGCGAGGGAACTATTCGTGACCGAGGGGTATCAGTGTACTGGCATTGTTCAGACTGTTAATCACGCCAAATAATGTGGTTCTCTCCCAGAAACTGTAACTAAGGTTTACGCAGTATAGTTGCAATAAAAATATCACAGGTGGACACTCTGGGTGTTGGACAAACACAAAATGTGTCTGAGCAGGCGTCTACAACAGGGATTAGCTGGACGTCATTGTAGGCTGACATACTCGGATAGAAGCGGCCAATCACTACATAATGCAACTATGCTGAGTGTGAACGAGTGCTTAG